>JAUKWC010105597.1:44343-68233 GCA_032356245.1 Endocladia muricata
TGCCCACATCACCGGGCTTTGCGCAAACAGCCTGTCTATTGCGCGTCCAGAAATATATGCCCTCGTGGTAAATTTGCGTTGGAGGCCCCGGCCAAAAGTGTCGCTTCTATGACCTACTTCAAGCACCAATCTTTCCGTAACCGTAGCCAGAGCCTCTTTTGAAAGTCCCAACTCTACGTGCAACTAGTTTGGCCCTCGCGCCATGCCAAAATAAGTCCGCATCAGAGTTGCTCACCCCAGTTAGTTACGCTCTTTCCGGTCGTAGACGGATATGACGGAGGACCAGGGTTATTTGCACACGCCGTCTTGTAGTACATTTGTGCAAATCGCGCACAAGGAGGAATCTACGGTGTATTCTCGCCAATTCCCGTCTTCCGCACACGGGACTTGACAGAAAATCTGGGCCGAGCTCACTGTCTGTTTGCCCCGAGCCCATGGCAAAAGAAGCATGAAACTCTTCTCGTGACGAACTGGCCGAGTTTGTCGCGCGAAATCTTCCAAACCGACAGTGCGGCCGGGTTTTTAAATATAATTTCCGCTCACACACCGCGATTGAGATTGAAATTGTATTCAAAATTCAAACATTTGCTTAAAATTTAGCTTTAGCTTCAGCAATGGAGATGCTCTTTTAGTGGCGCAAGGTTTGAGGTGGACGCTTACAAGAGACGGGTGTCATTGGCGAGAAGCCCTTGTACTTGGTGTACACGTAATGAGGCCACCGAGGTGTAATACATGGAGACCTTCTCTCCAAATATGTTGATACTGCATCGCTGTGGTGAAGGATTACCCAATTCTCCTGCAGACATTACACGTACTTCAGAATTCTAAAACAATACATGAATATTTGTCCACGCATGAATACATAGAAGATTAGGCTGCTTTGCAAACAAAATGGCCGGGTTTTGCAATATATAAGGTCTGTAAAAAAAGCGCGTCGTTCTGCAGTTTGAGTGCGATTCTCCTTACAGAGGAGTGAGTTGTTACAGACAACCTGGAGACAGTTCCCCAATGTGGCCAGAGACTGTCGTACAAAAACCCATAACCTTCAATTCCGTCATATCCATCACTACCATCATGTCTCTCGTTGGGGCGTTTATCAAGATATCTAGAGTCCTGCAGCCCTTGAAGAATGCGCCTCTCGTTGAGTATGGCGGTACTAGCGGAAGTAAGGCAGGACGCATGTAGTGCTTCTCAACATCCAAGAAAGCTCCTCATAGTGACAGATGTAGCAGCCACTAGCGCGAATTTTGGGGCAACTGGCGAGGCACGACAGAAACCCCCGCGCTCTATTCGAGTAGTATGCAGTGCCATTACTCTATTTTCATGTATGAAGCCGCCGCTGGCTACTCATTACGTTAGGTGATATACATAAAGAGCACTAGTTTAGGTAGACCTTCCTGTAATGCTCAGGTCTTTGCGCACAATTTTCAGGGTGTAAACTAGAGCAAAGAAATCTGCAATAAAAACTTCGATTCCAAATCCTTCAACTTCCGCTAGCAATTTCGAACTAACCATTTACTGAATTCTTCCACATGTAAACCCTAATACACCCCACTGCTACTACTCCATATTCTACTTTCCAGCTCATACGACTGGCTTTACCAAAGCAATAGAAATCACCGTTCATGTAGAACCGTACGCACCATTTAATCCAGTCCTGAATTCTGCCCAGTTTGCAATCGTCCATATGCACCACTGAGTTGGGCATAAAATACATAAAATCGATCTATCTTTTGACCGTGTGAGAGACCGCATTGAACATCTTTACTGGCGAACGCAGTGGAGGTAAATGTAAGCCGAAAAGATAAGAAAAAAATTCAAAATCTAATGTTCATAGGAAGTTGATACAGGTACTACCAATTAGAAAACAGTGTTTCGAAAGGGCGCCATCTATAGACACGCGACTCGCACAAGATCTGTCAGCACATCCGTCATATTACTAGCTCTGGCAGTTGTCTCCAAGATTGAGGGCTAAGTACTGCGAAAGGTGGCGTTTCGCAGTTGTCGGCAAATGAGAGAGGGGCAAAATAAACCTGATCTCTTTTCAGTCTAGTTGTCGGGTTAGAATTCCAGTTTGCTTATTCTGTTATTTTTCCTGTCACTGCATCCAGAGCTCGTCCACGAAATATCCTCTTTCTTGTATATGCATACGCTGAGTATATGTTCAATTTTGTAACAGTTTACAACGAAATTCGATTTCAAATCTCATCTGCACCGCTGCAAAAAGTATTTTGCAGATATACCCCACTTCCGTCACCAGTAATTGGTACGTGTCTGTTGTGCGAGGAGACCCAGCCTCGAAGGAACAGCGCGGAAACCTTTGTGATGTTGACGCGAAGAGAATGACATCCTAATGGTCCAGGTATATCATGATCCTGACACGCAGCAATTGTGCTGGAACAGTGCAAAGGCCATTGCGACTCCCGAACAGCGAGGGAATTATTTGTGAAAAGGACGATATAGTGATATATGAATGACTACTCTAATAAACCTTAATTTGGACGAAATGCCGTCCCGAGCTACGTTGTAGTCCATCTTAACAACTCAGATCATCAGACTTAAAAAGGGGGATGATCGATTCTGGGATTGATGTTCCACTTGGCAAACCTTTGTCTGTGTCTTGATCATAGAACTGCTATTTGATTATGCGCTCCTTGTTTTCCTCCTACTCATCTACTTCATAAGGGACATTCTTCCAATGAGGAACGGAACACACGCTCGATGAAGTGCTTAGAGAAGAGGACCTGCAGCCAACTGTGTGCAACTTTGATCGCAATGGGAAAGTTTCTGATTGGAAATCTCGCGGCGGAAAACAATCAAGAAGTTTGATTGATATGTTGCCAACTATCAATACTTTGTCCTTTCATTCGACGTAATCTACGAGACATTCGTTTCTGGTGGTTTTGTGTGGACTAATAAGGCTATGTTGCACATATTGGAAATACTAAAAAGGCGTGCTCAATTTACTGAAGAGACTACTTGGTGGTTGTCCCAGATATGTTCGACTTCTTTGAGGTTTTGAACTGGCAAGAACCTTCGGATTTTACAGGGGTATAGAGGATAATTCAAGTCTCTGGTGCATATACACCTCAGCTAAATACTTTTCAAATCCGTATCTGTTCTGATAGAAGATGTCCAAGACTAAGGCGCTCCATTTAGCGTCCCGGTTGGCAATGATTACAACTAATCGAGCTATCCTGCTAAGGCCATGTCGAATACTGCGAGGGTACCGATACTGCCGAAGCTTCCAGTATCACTAGCAAAGTACTAGGATTCCATTCATTCTTTGTCTCCACCGGTACATCATCAACGACGCGAACTAGGCCCTGATCCTTTCGATTCAGGATTAATTGATGGCAGATGAGTGTTTGGGTGCAATGCACTACAATGTTTGATCAGATGAGATTTTGTTTTGAACCGTAGCGAGCAGTTAGGACATGAAAAAGGCCGTACTTGGTCATGAACCATTCGTGTGTGGCGAAAGAGGCCATCTCTGAAGGCAAAACAAGCATTGCACTTATCACATTTAAATGGCTTCACTTTTTCATGTACACTTCGAATCTGCATTACATTAGAAAGTGAGACATCAAATCAGAGCGGTAAGAAAGTATGTTAGCAACGAGCAGTAACGTTAGGAAGATTACGAATGATGGTATTGCTGCGAATACTCACGAGTATCAAACTTACATGTTTGTTTAAGTTCGGAGGTGTTGAAAAGCTTGACTGACAATGCTCACAAACAAACGCAGTCGGTGCTGGGTGCGAGCGTTTTTGATGAGCTACTAAAGATTGTTCGGAAGAGAACTTTCGACGGCAGTGAAGAACCGGACATTGAATCTCCGATCGAGAAAAAGATCCTGACCCTGATTCTTGATCTTTCTTAAGTGGGGCAGTGCGAGTTTGTCCCTTACTGCGAGACGATGATCCAGAGTCGCCATTCAAAAGATCCTCTACTCGAACGCGATTGTACTGTGAGGGCATCTCAGGCATTGGTTCTTGTGAAGGTTTGCGTCTGTCTTGCGGAGATAGAAGATAATGAGGCGGGCCTGCGGATGGTGAAGCTGATTAATGTTTCTGCCGGTTGTGACGGGACTTGATCTGCCAGATCACAGCATTCAGTTTGGGCTTAAGAGGCCACGGCAAACGAGATGTGATGACGGTCGGTGATATAAGATCGTCGAAGTTCTGCTTCGACTCAACAGAAGAGATGCCCGCACAACTTTGCACAACTGCGAATTACGCAGGGTACATATAGTAGAATCTAGACAACCAGAAAACAAGTTCTACCTTCATAAGGTTCACATGTATTATGGTTCAGTTAGCATAAGCTCTTGGGGATGCACCATTCAACTCTGCGTCACGAGACGGCGGAATGCCCACACTTATGTCATATCCAGCAATTATGCCATCGGCAAATCCTAGAAATGATATTAAGTTGAGTGCCAACGCTTCAGTGCTCCAACGAGCAAACAGAATACAGGTAGAACTATGAGTCGTGGGAACTGTGGGGGGTTATAAGTTGCTCACCTTTACATAGCAATGTGCCAAGTCGTCAAAGGATCCTTCCAATATTTTGAGCACGTAATGCAAACGTTAGTCTGCAAGCAGACAGTGACAACACTGTACAGAAACCCTAAAACTTGCAACGCGGAGTGTTGGTAGGGCACTGTGGTGAGCGCAGTAAAGCTTTGGTTGCCAGAAGCTCAGTTCGAAGTGGCGAAATTATTGTCTCAGCTGAGAACGATTATCTCGAGATTAAAAAGCGTGCGTGCATACGCGTGTCTCATCATTTCAGGGTATTGATACATAAACTCCAGAGCGTTTTCCAGATTGACTGAGCTGCAGGTAATTCTGCAAAGAGGGTGAAATAGATGTAGATTAACCCTTTCAACCAAAAAACGTTTCTCACAAACGACAATCAATCATATTCGGTTTCTCGTCACCGTATTAGAAACCAAGTTCAAGTCTATCGGTGTTTCGCAGGGTTTGGCACTGTCGGCGAATATTTTGTACTCCGACTATTCGAGACAATGATGCAATAATAGAGCGTTCAGTAGTTCTTTCGGGTATTGTATGAGCAAGCCTGTAGTGTCCAACCTTTTTGCCACACTCAGAACAATTTCGGGTGTGGCCGATTCAGACCGCACGTATTGTTTCCATTGCCTGTTGAGAGATGTGATTGGCCACAACCATGCGATGAAACGAAAATAACTGGGTTTGTCAGACAGTCCCTGATCGCTCTCTCTGGCTAAAAGGCGCTCAGCAGGATCCGTGCTGCGAAGGACGTTCTAGCACGTGATTGGAAAGGGCAACTGCTGGATTTGAAACGCCTGACATGCGGTGGAGATACTGTACAAATAGGAGCTGCCGAGTCAATGCCCTACACTTCTTTGTCGCAAGGGGAATATCAATATTTCAGACACATCATATTTAATGGTACCGTCCTTAAATGGTGAGCTTTAGTGACCATTGAATCACAGATGAATGTCTCGGACACACCAGATCATTTCCACGATTGAAGGAACATTTTTCTTTTGGAAGTTAAGAGTGATGAAATTGAATATGATTCGTTCCGGAATACCTATTTTTGTTGTCACTATTCTTTCTATTACAATAAAGTGTATTTCAAGCCCCGTGCTATACGGCGATGACTAGTTTCATGTATGAGATTTTCTAGACGATCGTTTATTGCAGAAATATTCGATTTCTGTTCTTGCAAACTGATCTTTGTCATGGGCTGACGTTAGTAACGGAAACGAAAGAAAATATATTCTAGTTTCTTGCCCGTGCCTTTACACATTTCCGAAGAGTACATGAACCGTTGGTATCTTCATAAAAGTATCACTTCTTCCAGTTTCCCGGCCTCTGAGGAAAGAATGGGAACGTATCAGTGTTTCTATTCTGGTAAGAGAACCAGTTTCTCGATTCTCTCCGACTAGCTGTTTGTTTAAGGTACGCAAAGCGAAGAAACCGAGCATAGAGAATCTTACCAATAGCCAGGAGTACAGAAAAATGCCAACAGTTCCCTGGGGACTATGTGCCAATAGTTATGCGTTACACATTAGGGTAGCGTGACTTTAATTGTGAGCTCAGAGTTGAATGCATTTGCCGTTCGAACCAAGTCCCTGTATATCTGTAAAGTTCGGGATTATGTAAGTCGGAAATGTTTCTGGTGAGTAGGAATACAAACTTTGTTTGGAACTGGTCAAATTTATATAATGACGATTGTGGCAGAAGATATGACATTGTCGTGGAGCTTGAAAATATTATTGCCTCTCCTTGTCGCTCGGAAGGAATGGTACTATATTGTCATCGCTCGACATTTTTAAGTTGGAGCACATCGACCACTCGCGTGGTGCACTTTTCCGTGTTTAGGTGGCGACTCACCTTTAACCCCCCCTGTACTTCCCCTCTTCAACATATCAACACATTGCCATACGATAGTATCAGCTTTAAGTGAAAGCAAAACATCATTTATATTTGCGCGGCAGTAGCTACATGCTCGAAAACTATACCGACTGGAGCCTTGAGCTGTCCCATTTTTGTCTCATATCAAGAATGTTTTATCGTTTGACATGACCGATGGTTCTGAATTCGACATTCGAGAAACTAAAACATGCGTGATTACGGTTAAATACTTAGATCTATATGCATCTATCAGTAATCGGTAAACAAACGTGTATTTCCTAACTGGACCCCTTCTTTACGTGCTCGTAGTGTACTAAGACGAGGTCTATATTCCTATACACTCGCATTCTGTGTTACAAACTAGAGCTAGAGTTGAGAAATGGTAAGTTCGGCAGCTACAAGATGAGGCAATAAATTAAGCAACAATGATTATGTTCAATCGAGAAACATTTCGCAACCTCAAGAGTGTCCCGTAAAGTACAGCTTTTATCCAGCTCCGCTGATGTTGTGCGACTATGAGAAGAATAAAAACCTGTTTTAGGGAAACCCACTCAAAAGTATTGACGAGTAGGCATAAGGTTCTCACATTGATCGTTTGCGTCATCTCCCGAGACACCATGGATGGTCATCGTATGAGCTGCGCAAACATCTCGTATGGTGAGACAAGAAACACAAATTGTGCAACTGGAGAGATGTACTACCTCTCGCTTATCACACGGTACGGTGAGGCTACCTCTAACGAGACCAACAACGAATGAAAAATTTCCGTCATCATCATTGGGTTAGAGGGTTTGTAGCCACCTACATGCGCAAATCCGGAAACTTTAGCCCACTCCTCCTAAGCGCAAGCAAGTGGGGCTATGGATAGCTGTTAACAATTAGCAACACACGGGATCCTCCACGATTGGTATTTGCCATTTGCCGACAATCTCCACGTCTCCCCATGCGTATGATTTAGTTTGAGAGAACAAAAGGATCAGGACATTGGAAGAACTGGGTATGGAAGCTGTGAGTACTCTCGTTTTCGAAACGCTATCAAAACGGAGCATGAACTTTGCTGGTCGAGAAACCGCGTATCATGCATAAACCCGCTTACTTCATAACCACTTCCGTTTTGCGATGCATCCATACGCTGATGTCGAATTGGAATCGGGAATTAGGTAGATGACAATTTGTCATAATTAGATCGATTTGGGCGATCTGCATTACCTACACAATGTCCACTTTGACGTAGAACATGGTTGTTACCCAGGAGCTGTTCTGTACACTACTTCAGAGGACAATTTAACCTCACTTGTACGAGTTGCATTTGCGTCCTAACAGTTCTGCATGACTTCAACCAATGCCTTTCTCTGGGCATTCATCACCAATTTCGGCTCCAACACGATTTAGAGCTAGACTTTTCTTTTAACGCGGCGTGGGAGTATCTGGACGTTGATTTTATTTTTTCCATATGGAAGAGCCGAAATCGTGCAAACTTAAATTTGGCCATAGTGACGGATACCACCCTAAACCATCTTTCATCCACAAGTAAAGAGGTAGTCTTCCTGCATCGCAGTGCTTTCTCGGACTGATCTGCACATGGAACGTTGTCACCAGCATCCTTGTTGTGATATACGGCTAAGCTCTACATCGCTCGCGTATATACAAATTGAGTTCATCTTCAGACCTCTCGTAGCTAATAAACCCCGATAAAAAGTTGCACTGTCTCAGAATATGGGGAATTTTACACGCAAAAGAATGTATAGCCGTAGGAATTTCCAAACGCTATGAATCCCCAAAAGAAGAGGAGTACAGACAGATTGGGTCACTTTCTGAGTATTCTAATGGTTGGGTAGGAATTCTCATTTGATTGTGTTTTTTAGTCCAGAAACGAGCTCCGGTATACTATCCTAGATTCCGTTGTGCCCTCATCAGATGCAATCAATTGCCTATGTCATCTAATATTTTCTCGGTTAGGCACAGCCGGTGTCGCTAGGGTGATTGCCATGCAATCTACAAACAATCAAAGGTTTCTACAGGAAAGAAATGGGAAAAACCATATTTAAATGTTACAAAAAGTCTAAAGCTTAGTCATGTATTTAGGGCAAGCGTAAGTGTATAATATCCTGTTGGGACTGCGCCCCGGAGCTTATTCGTTGATGGAGGATACCCCTAAGAATTCAGGATATGAGATTATCCGAAATAATGTCAGATTTTGACTGTAAGACAATACATATATAAATTTGTTAGGGATCACTTTGTGGGGTTGTAAATCGCATTTTGAGATATTCTGGAGCAATTAGTATCAATCCGTACATTTGGATATTCTGTGCTGCACGTATACCGTTTTCCTAGTGTCTATTGGACACCTGGCCTCATATGAGGGCAAATTTCGCGAAGATATTAAAGTATCAAGGAGACGTCCACTTCCGCTCTTCTTGATATATACTTGGAAGTCTTTGAGTTCTCTATTTTGGCAGAGTGAGATGTAGAAAAACTCAGCGAACTTTTTGCGCAGTCAGACTTTTAGTGCAACGGAGTAGGGTACCCTTTGTTTTGACATCATAGAAGGGGGTGAGATAAATGGCACGTACAACAACTAGCATATTCACCGTACGTATTATATATTTTACATACTTCTTCGGTGGTCAGTTGGCCTCATATGAGGCCAGAGTTGACCTTATATGAAGCAAAACTCAATGTCGAATAGACACTAGTAAGATGGTGTTACAATACTAGTCGTACTTTCGTCCTGTCTGCGTTTTTTGGGCATGCTTTAAAACTCTATGAGTTCTCCGTAAGGGATCGTGCGTAATTTCGGAAGCTACTTTTCTCATGATTTTATTGGAGATCAATACAAATCGTTGGAAAATACAACTCGTCATGGTTTCTCTTGCAAGTGCACAGTACTTGCTGCAGTTCAGAAAATGCAGTGCAGCAAGAGGACTGTGGGCAAAGTCGGAGGCGATTGCTTCTACGATCTGCATGGTGAATTCCATTGCACTTCTGATCTGTATTCCACTTCCTCCGCCGCTTACATAATTCTGAAGATCTTGTTGGGTTTCTCGGCTTTTCCAATTGAAATCGTCTTGATAAATTCACTGAAAGCATGTCCTGTTGGCAAACGGAATGAAGGGTGGGAACTTACACGACTCTACTGAACTGCTCTTGTGCTTACATCTCTATATCACGGATTAGCTGTCGGCCGCGCATGAATCCTGTCGGGAACTAACCATTATTCCGATATTTTCCGGAAGGATATCGGTATTGACTTGATGACACGGAACCATCTAACAACTTCAGTCTGCAACTCGTATGCCAATTCAGCTGCTGATTCAGAGTGTGGTGGACATAGGGTCAACTAAACCCAATGAGCCTGAATCTTGTCGGTGTGTACCTATTATCAAAACAGAAAAGATGATATCATTTTGCAAAATATATCTCATTGCACTACTTCGCTACCTGAGCCGACAGGACGGTGAGTCATTAGAAGCGTTAGACGTTATCCTTTCGATGCTCAGTACTAATGCCGTGCAGTGCTTCCAGTAGCTGCGTTCCTCGAAAACCCCAGCACAAAAACACGAGAATACCTTAACCCCTCCCTACGAATGCACATATCGTTATATGCACGTATTCCATACCCGAAGTTGCTCCTTCCGCCGGATTAGCGATAAGATTTCAGAATCCAATCATGTAGATATGAGTCAAAACCATCAGCATCAAGCATGGTGTTAAGTAATTGCAAAACAATACGTATGTTAAATTGGATCAGGTAATACGAAGAATTATGGGCTTGCTTGCGGACTGTCTGCCCGGAGTCGTGTCCGGAAGTCACCACCTGGCTAGAGAAAATTGGGCCCAGGTTTGCTGGCCATATTCACTACTTACTTCCATAGTATGAGTGGAATTGCAACAGTAACAATAGTGCGATTCGGACTGGACTACCTTCTCTGACACTGCCGTCATGAGCTACAATTTATATTGCTTCAAAAAATCATATGTGACGCATCCAGCAAGCCTCCAGGTTCGAGAAATCTCATGGGCCCGCTCATATTCCTGTGAAATTACCATCTAGGGGTTGTCAGAATCAGAGAAACTATGATGCTTCTGTCACAGTTCTATTATAGTATTTGCGAGAACGTGAAAATATACCTACTGCAGACAGTTTCCTTTCTTTCGTAGTTCCTGAATCCCCTGCGACGGAAACCTAAATTTTCTGCGATTCTGTACAATTTCGAAAGCTCTAGCATTCTAGAACAACTACATGCATTCTGCGGAATACAGTTGAGGCCGGTTTTTGCGTTTTCTATTGTTTTTAACTGACAGCGTCGTATCATAACAGAACTTCTGTCGACATTAGGCTAGACACGCTTTCGTTTCACTGCCTCATCTACATCAAGATTCTTTCAAACACTATCTAGAGATACGCAAAAGCGTATAGGAGCACAATGCAGATACGAAACGTTTTTGTGCCCAAGCAAAACTGCTTATAGACAATAAATTGCAGAATGATTCCAAACAAATCATGAAGGATACAACTAATACCAACCTTGAGAGTCTGGTTTGCTTATATATAATATATCTATGTTGTCTTTGAAGCATCACTGAAGGTATCTCTAAGACGTTGGCACTGCGAGTCTTATAACTCTACTGCCCGAGTATGCGAGTATTCGGATGATGACAATTATACTGCATGTTCTTAGCATATTTTTTAAGCAGGAAAAGAAGAGCAATCTGCATAATGCTTTGATCAACAATAACTGTAAAATTAGTAATTGAATAGATAGGGCGGATGGAATCTATTGGAACAGGTAAATGAAAGACAAACTGCGTTGACACGAAGAAGTTCTCGGGCGTTAGCGACTGTACAGCGGATAGCATTGCGAACAATTTGAAATCGAAGCCGGAAGACATGTCATTGATGACCCATCGGTAATTAGAATAGTCCAGATAGTTAGGCCCTGAAGTGAACCAAAGCAGCGCTGTAGACAATCCATCCAAATATTTATATTCACAAAGAGTTCTTGCGTGCGCCATCCAAAAGCATGAGGTGTTACCGCACAAAACTTGTTCGTTCAATGTACCCAAAGATCCTGCCCTCGTACGGGGCAATCTCTGAGGCTCACACCTCTATGTTTATTCCAACGACCGATTCTACTTAGGCAATTGTCTAGTAGTTCAGAAGATAGATCAGGCACCTGGCAAGTACGTACAGCTACTCAGAATTGATATACACCAAGGGATCATGTCATTGCAGCAACCAGGAAAACATTACCCTGAAAAGCATTTGTCAGTAAATTGCGGTCTACGATCTGGCCACTACAGCAGGTTATAGGGCGTTTATCTCAGAGTGCGGCAACAAATATTCTTGCCAGCTTTCTCAATTTCGGAAGTGCTGATTTGAACTAAAATAGGGAAACTGATACCACGAGAAATGCATACCTGTATCACCGTTTTTAGTTAAACGGGGAATGAGTCAATACTAGTATTAAAATTGGTATCGTAGATCGATGACACCTCATTGCTTAGCTTTTGACAATATCGCCATTTCCGTACCATATCTCAGCTCATGAAAATATGCTCAAGAATATCTTCTGAAAAAGACTGGTTCTGGAATTTGGTTTTCTCCCGGTTAGAGGCCTAAACGTTTTCGGTCCTCTAGAATAAAGTTCGCATTCATTCAAGAAAATGTATAAACTGCTATCAATTTAGGAAGTAGATGACGATAGAATGATGACCCCTAATAATCGTGCTTCTTAGCAGAGTTTATCCAGTTAGAGTCAGGACACTGAGTGTTCTATTTAGTCCAGAATGTATCATTCCGGAACGATATTTTGTCCGCGCATGACGACATCATGATTGAAGTCTGCGTTGCTACCAATTCAAAGCAGTTATAAGTACGGCTTTCGGAACAGTCCTTCAAAAAAAGTATGGTGGGTCGGATTTTATCTGCATTGAAACTCATCTCAAAGATTGGAAGACCCCTGTTTGTTGCGAATATAATTGAAGACCAATTCCTCTTCCCCCTGCACTCTCAGAAATAGCACATTTCTACATGTTTGTGTCACGTCTGTATTGAAGCTCAGAAACTTCCTCGGCTTGCGGCTCTATATGATACCGTATCAAAGAGTCAGTTATTGAGAACCAACGGACTAATGCATACAAAAAGCTCGCACCCAACTTCATCAGATTGTTTAGCAGATGTGTAAATCTGAACGGTTTGCATTCCCCAAATGATGTACTCATGTGCATTTCTTTTCCAACAAATCAAACCGATGCGGTTGTGAGACAATCAATACTGTCTTCGTACACTAACTGGACAGAACAAAGGTTCCGTCCACCACACTCAATTAGAGATCTTTAGTTGTAGAAATTTTGTGAGTACCAACAGGTATGAACTGCATTATAAGCAAATAGAATAAATGGGGTATTTATAATCTCTACATTCAAATTCACACTTACGAGAAAACAATCTGCGCTGTCTTTGGACTGCAACTATTGTCAAAGAGGAAACCGCTCTCCACGGGGTTCCGCAAGTAAGGGCTGATGCGGTGTATACCTTCTAGACAAAAAATCTGACGATAAGCTACTGAACGAATTGTATCTTTAGGGATATTCTCCCACCTGACCTCCAGTCATGCTCACCAGCACAGAAAAGTATCCTACTGTAGCTGGCGCGTTCAAGTTGCTCTGGAGTGATTGCATGTCACGAAATCCTTTAGAGACCAACAAATGGGAAGAAATGTCTTCTTATGTGCACTGTACGCTGATCTTTAAATTCCGGAATGGCTGCAGTGTAGCTATTCGATTCTAAAAGAGGAACTTTCTCCCCTGGAAAAATTTACCCCATAGGCAACGCGAAACCGGAAAATAGTTCATTTCTTGCTCTGAGCTGAAAGAGGGTCACAGGTATGTTACGAAGGGCATCATCATTGACCGTCGCTGTAGCGTGCCCCAGCAGCTCGTACGTCGGCAAGTGCAGAGTCGACGTTGCTCCCGAAACAGAGAGATCTGGAGGTCCTAGTTCACTTCGGAAAATGACAAATATACAAGTGAAAGCCATCGTACACGGAAGGCGAGAATCAAACATCTATCGATGCAACCAGTTTAAGTTTGAAGCTTGGCAACCAAGAACACATAGCATGAGTACGTATGGCAAAGGCAACGAGTCTTTGGTATATACTAGATTTCCACATAAACTGGAATACTTCTTTTGCCGGTACCTGCTGTTACTCAAGGTAGGACATCCTTGTGAGCTTTGGATTACAATGTAGCTTTCGGTGGATATGTGCGGTTGGCCTCATTTTTTGTCCACTATATGAACGGCTAACTCTTCCTTACAGTCTCGTCTGCGAGGTTACCGTAAATTAGATGATGGAAATGAAACGGAGAATCCAACTCTGTGGCGAATGTGGTCTTTTGTGTGGTTTCTTTGAAGAAAGCAACTATATTTCTGATTTCAACCTGTTTTACAGTGAATTGGTGAGAGCGTAATAATGGTATATTATTGTACAAAAAGAACCCTATTTTTGGAATGTGAACCCTTTTGGAGGGTTCATTTGTGAACCCTGTATTTGAGGTCAATAGATTAGGGTTAGGGGGTTCGGGGAATAGGGATTGGGAAAATAGAGGTTTAGGGGATTAGGGGATTAGGGTTTGGGGATAGGAGGGGATGGAAAGTGCATGCGAACTACTTGAAAACACACCTGGTTGTGCAGGATAATTTTTTCTGCGTTATTAGCCTGCAAAGAGGGTTCATTTTGCTGGTAATGGTGTCGGGGTATTACATTCATTGAATACCCAGCGGTATTCTATGTCTTCCAGGGAGCAACGGCACGTTATATCAAAACGGGTAGTTTCAGAGCACATGGTTTACAACTACATCGTTCGGCTTGGTAGGATCTTGTGTTCAATTAATATACGCGTATTGTTGGTGAGCAATTACATTTCTCACTTTGCCAATTCGTCTGTTTGATTTTGAGAACCCCTCGAAAAAGTACTGTTTTCCGGATTCACAAACGTTTTGACTTGTACGTTATTCATAGAAGAACAGATCCCACTCCGAGTCCGTCTGATGGTTCACACCTTCAGCACTTGACGTGTTTATGGCACGTTGCTGCCCTACGCTTTTTCCTCTGACTCACGTTCTGCCTTTGCTGTGTTCCGCGAATTTGTCAACTACCACTTCGACCTATCTTTTCACTTTTTCGACGGGCGCTGTCTGCCCCGTGTACTCGATCGTGTAAGACCCGCGGATGGTATCCTTGTCCCGTCTACTCGCTGCCGCAGTTGACTCGCCTCGTGAAACGCAGGCGGCGGCCGCGAATCCGTTGCCGCCGACAAGAGACTGCGTTTTGCCCCCAAACCTTCCCGCGAAAGCTGTTCCTGCCCGTCTTCTCTCGGCTGTTCACCGTCAACTAGCCTCCTCTTCGAACGGAGGCGATTCGCTCGTGAATTCTGGCTCTCGTACGACTCTGTCGCCCGGATTACGTCTTGGGTCCCCAGCCTTGCCTCTGCAACGCCTTTTGAGGGATTTGGGTCCTGAGGCTACAGTTCCGCGAAACATGGTCTCTTTAGTGCGAACTTTGGCTCACTTTGGTCGTCCCTCAGAACCGGCTGTTGCGTCTGCTTTGTTGTTTTTAGCATCCGCTGACCCGCCGGATTCCTCGGAAGTTGACAGCCGTACCGTCTTCCACCTTTTTGCTCTGTTTTGCGCCGACCCGGATAGAGCAGCAACGGATCCTGATGTGCAGCGCGCAGTCTCTTCAGTTTCGACATCGCTTGTAGAGTGGCGTGTTGATGTATTGGTACAGGCCGTAAATACCATTGCCACACAATTCAACGCGCCCCTGGATTGGCGGCGAGTTGTGCATTCGTTGGATGTAGAAGGTCTGGAGAAACAGTTAACTCAAACGGCTTTTGTGGACATCGCAAAGGCGTACATAGCCGGATCTGGTGGGAATTTGCT
The DNA here is from genome assembly GCA_032356245.1 of Endocladia muricata. NCBI lineage: Eukaryota > Rhodophyta > Florideophyceae > Gigartinales > Endocladiaceae > Endocladia > Endocladia muricata. Next base: position 59,702 of record JAUKWC010105597.1, read on the forward strand.
GCCGGCGGACTGTTTTGTCGACCACTGGCTTCGCCCCGCCGCACAATTGTGTATGATTTCACACGCTCTTGGCGCTCCGCAATATATCAACTGGGACTGTCTGGATGCCTTTGAAGGTGCGTCTGCAGAAGACATGGGTAGCCCGTATTCTCGTGTTGGACTCATCGAGAAATTGATTGAGCTTAACGCTCGAGAAATGCTACAATACGCTGTGCGCGAAAACTCGGACCTTGTGTTGCTATCGCTGACCTGTTCTAAACCGAGAATTAATACCACTCTGCAGCAAAAGCTTATCGTAACATTGTTGACGCCAGTAATATCTTTGTATCCCAAAGATGAGAAGGCATTGAGACAGCTATGGCATGTTACGCCGTCTTTAGTCGAGGCTGGTATAGTTGCTATGTGGAAGAAGAACCCTTCAACTCTTCGAATTGCTCGAGCCATATGCATTGATTTGGGCATTCAGCAGGAACTGCTGACATCAGCTTCATCTGTTGAGTTCTGTCTAGAACTGGCGCTACTAGCATACAAGGACGATGGGTTTGGTTTAGAGCCATGGCTCATGGATCTTATAACTTCTCGTGGATTGAAAGCTGTCTCTGCAATGACAATATATCTAGCTAAGAAAGCTCAAGGAGGAAACCTAAATGGACCTGCACACTTTTCACTGGACGCAATACGAATCGTTTTCCGCTGTCTCATCACTTGCACAAACAAAGCTGGTGCAAGTCCTCAAGCTGCGGAAATCTTGGAAGCTGTGCATGATGTCCGTCAAGCCTATGTGAGAATGAATGGAAAAGTGTCAGATCTATCCCAAGCAGCAGATGTCGGGGATCCGAAGATTCTCGTTGGTGGTGATATCCATGCCGCTGCATTAGTCAGCGGAAACGAACGTGACCAACCGTCGTTCCCAACCGGTAACGCTAGTGAGGGTGCTTCCGATGCGGCTGCAACAGCAGCAGCATTGCTTCTTCCTGCGCCTGCAGGGGCAAATAGGGGTCCGACTAATTTTCCAACTCCAGTGGAGAGGGAAGCCGACGCTTACTTTCAGAACTTGTACAGAAACAATGTCCCAACAGAGAAGGCAATTCAGATTCTGAGAAGCCTTAGAGAGTCACATGATGACTACAAGCGGCGGGTATTCCATTGCGCTCTTCACACGATGTTCGATGAGTATAGGTTTTTCAAGAAGTATCCGGATCGTGAACTTGAGACTACTGGTCATCTTTTCGGAGCTATTATACAAGAGTCTCTTTTCTCCGGCCAGTTACTAGGACTTGCTGTCAGAGTTGTGTTGGATGCCCTAAAAACTGTCGAATATCCTCACCTCGACGGCCGCCTTGCCATATTTGGAATTTGTGCTTTGGAGCGATTTATGGCCCGGCTCAAACTTTGGCCTCAGTTCTGTGCACAAGTTCTAAAGCTACCGAGATTGCGAGACCGCAGACCTGAGCTCATTAGTGAAGTCAAACTTGCGCTAGAAAGTTACCGTGGGCCATTGCCATCACAGGCTGAGAAATTGGTTGGGCTCGTATTCGATGACAGTGCGGGCATGGAGGGAAAAGCGGTTGTTGAGAGACGAGGGCAGGACCCTTCCCCACATGATGTTGCCGCCGATGCAGAATCTGTTCGTGCACTTGTTGCGTCACCACCACCATCCAATTTAGTAACTCCATTGAAAGATCCTGCGGCATCGACTTCGTCCTTACGCGGGTCTCCTTCCATGAGCATGGATGGAGTCTTGAACATATCGACGTTTAACTTGGTCGCCTTGCTTGGTATGTCACCGAAAGAGGCGCACCGCATAGAGGCTCCGAATGATAGCGTGCAGGACAAGATCAAATTCATATTCAACAATCTGTCGAGTTCGACTATGGACGATAAGGTCAATGAGATGCTTGACATTTTGGATTCCCAGTTCCTCGGTTTCTTCTCGGCTTACATTGTCGTCAAAAGAGCTTCGACGGAAGCAAATTTCCATCATTTGTATCTGACTATGCTTGAGAAGATGTCCGAGAAAGAATCAGAATTGTTTCCCCTCGTTTATGACACGTCGTACAGACGCGTTCAAGTTTTGCTCAACTCTGAGAAAATTGCCAGCAGTACACCCGAGCGGATGGTGCTCAAAAGCTTGGGAAGCTGGATAGGATCTCTCACCCTCGCTCGAAACCAGCCTATCTTGAAGAAGGACTTGGACTTGAAAGAGCTGCTCAGAGATGCTTATACAAGAGGTCGTCTGATAGCTGTTGTTCCGTTTGTCTCAAAAGTGCTGGAGGCTTCACAGCGATCACGAATTTTTCGAACTACAAATCCGTGGCTTCGAGGCATTCTTAGTCTAATGAAAGAGATTTACACCGTTCCAGATCTCAAATTGAATATGAAGTTCGAGCTTCAGCTGCTCTGCAAGAGCCTGGGAATCGATGTGAACGATCTCTCGCCCTCTCATCAGCTCCGTGACCGCCAGGCCCCCGACAAATATAACAATCCGGACTTCACTAGTAGAAAGCAAGCAAGCCCATCGCCAGTTCGCACATCCCCATCTCCAGCGACCTCCCCTTCGCCCGAGCTGCGGAGAGTCTATGCTCATGGCAGCGCGTCCGGTCGAGCAGGAATTCCTATGTTTTCTCTTGCAGATGCTCAATCCAATTCGTCTACCATGCCGAATATATCCGGTTCTGTGGGCACCGGTCCATCTGCAAGCCGAATGGACATTGGATCTGGTATCATGCCCTCCAGTCTTTCTATGGGTCCGGAAGGTGTCACGGACCTATCTAAAATGTTAGCCAGTACTTCTCTGTCTGCCGGGGGAATCAGCGGGAATCAGATGGCCCGAGGAACCCTGCAATCAACATCTGGCATTACTTCGAGTTCACTTCTGACTGGGGGGCCTGCACCTCGTCAGAACGGTGGGCTTCCGGCTGAGGGAACCCTAATTCCGAATCTCTCGCAGTACATCACCATAAGTCCGACTCTTGGCATGTTCCAGAGTAATCCCAGTCTAAAAAGACTCCTTCCCGTAGCGATTGATCGGGCGATTCGAGAAATCATCCAGCCCGTAGTTGAACGCAGCTGTGCAATAGCATTTCTGACAACAAAAGAGCTGACGCTGAAGGATTTTGCAACTGAACCGGATGTCAGCATCGTCCGGAGAGCAGCATTGCAGATGGTTCAGCAATTGGCCGGTTCGCTGGCTCTTGTGACATCCAAAGAACCTCTTCGCGTATCTATGGGCAACCAGCTGCGCTCATTGCTTACTCCTGCCGTAGCTGGAGATCAAAGTATTGTTGAGCAGACTTCGCAAGTGATCTGTGCAGCCAATCTGGAAGTAGGGTGTGCAATCATCGAAAGACATGCGAAGGAAAGAGCCGCCCGTGATTTGAATGAAAAGATAGGGCCAGCTTTTAGCTCGAGTCGGCCGCAGCATTCCACCTTCGAGCTTGGTCTAGCTCCCGGACCTGAGCTTAGACGCGTTTATGATCAGTTTTCCGCACTTCCTCGTCTTGGAGTTGTACAGAGTCAGTACAGCGGTACCCAGCAATCAAATGTATTGAGTTCTCAAGTTTCACAAGCACAGGGAAATTTCTCAGCACCACCCTCGGCTTCCAGAGGGGGAACAAGGTCGTCGAACGGTGCAATATTGGTGCCTCAAGGGGCTCGCGTTAATGGAGTAGGTGTGGAGAATAAGTTGACAGATCTCCGGCAATCTGATCTCCGGCAATCTAACGCCCATGTCATTTCCAGGAGTTCTGCGACTACTCGCGTACCGAGTGAACCGCAGTCTCACGCGTCCTCGGGCGGAAGGAGAGGCCATTCAACAGATGTTCCTTCCCGGGAGTCTCGCTCGTCAGAGGCGATCTACGGAACCCCCGTGCCGATCATGGCCAGCAGCTCGGAAGTTGCTGCCGCAATGCTTGTAGCGGCTGGGTCAACAGCTGCCTCCGCTGGTGCAAATTCTCAAGGCAGTCAAAATGCAGGAGTGAACGCACCTGGAACAGGAAGCGAGGAAGCTCTCTCCACCCAGCAAGTTTTAGAGAGATTCAATGCGATTTATCCGCAGTTACTCTCACTTGCATCAGAAATCCTGTCTTCTGCCGGGTCGAATTTTCTTTGTATGGCGGATGTTCCGAACGATCATCCGATTCATAGTCTGTGGATGCAGATCCCTATTGCTGTAAAACGCTCTGTAACTGCGGACGAGGCAGGAATGGCTGTGGCTCAGAAAATTTTTAAGAGGTTGTACGAAGTCGACTCGGATCTTCACCGCGAGTTGCATGTTTTACTTTTGGAGGGCTTGCGGGAGAGTTGCCGTCGTCTATCGAAGGAACTCGTCTCTTGGCTGGCATATTCTGAGGAGCGTAAGAAGCTTCACAGAGAATGTATCGTTGCCTTACTGAAGCCAGGAGCATTGCTTAATATCACTAATTACGATGAGCTTCTGGCGAAAACAATTGACAATGGTCGAAATCTCAAGGCATTGGACTTTGCGTGTTTTCTTGTGCATCGTGGTGTCATCGATGAACCTTTAGCAACTGCAGCAGAGCTTTACCTTACCTTGGAAACCATTGCGAAGGTCGGAAGGCGGTCTGATCCGCCGCAATTAGCATCTGCTCCGGAGGGTCTGCTGGCACTTGTTGACATCAGCAGGAAGGTGGTTCACAATCCTGCAGCATCCATTGCGTCGAGTACAGGAAGCAATGACTTGCATCATGCTGGACTACTGAAGCAGTCTAAGGATGCCGAGCCGTCTGATCCTGTTGGAACTCGAGAGCAGATTGCAAGCTGTTTAGCAGACTGGCAAAGAACATTGGCATCAGACTCTGCACACCGACCGATTCCGGAGCACACAATTTTCAGCTTTCTGACACAAGTGCGTGTCAACTTGCTGAATAGTGAGGAAGCCAAGGAGCGGTTCTTCAGGATCCTCGTTGATCTTGTCGTTCACGTGACTTCCGAAGCACTTCAAAGTTCAGTATCTGGTACTCCTGGAGAGCTACCCGCAGCCCCTTACACAGCTGTTGACTCGAGTGTTCGTCTGATAGGTTCTTTATGTCGTTCAGAACCGAGGGGGGCATCTGACGAGACAGCTAAGGGTCTTCCTGTCCTTACTCAATTTCTTATTGCCCTCATCAGTGACTTGCTTAAGAGTGGACAAGGGGCCGACTTTCGCACTCACTTCAGGATGTTTTCTGGTGTTATTACGGAGCTTTCTGTGGGTGTCAGTCCTCCAGACGGATCAGTACACGGGAATGGCTTTTCAGCGGAAGCGGAGGCATTGTTTTCAAACAAAGATTGGGGTTTGCGCGAGTTCGAGACCAAAGTAGAAGCCTTGCAATATTTAGAGGATAAGAGCACCGGACTTGATTCTATCGTTCGAAATGCCACTGTGGTGTCGTCTCGTGAGAAAGCATGCAATATCTTGAACTTTCACGTACTTGCTTCGGTTGTAGGCGCACTCAGTGCTTGCTCTCCTCTCGTTCTGCCTGGTTTCGCATTCTCATGGTTGCAACTGATGTCGAACAAGGACGTTCTACCTCGACTTTTAATCGGCTCATCTGTGCACGGTGGCAACATGTTTTTACACATGCTCACGTTGATGCTCAGGTTTCTATCTGCATACTTGAAAGAACCACAAGCGTCTTTGACCGAGGGGGTTCGTACATTGTACAAAGGAACTCTCCGAGTGTTGCTCGTATTATTACACGACTTTCCAGAGTTCTTGTGTGATTACCACATGGCGATTTGCGATGTAATACCTCATAATTGTGTACAGTTGAGGAACATTGTCCTAGCATCGTTTCCGAAAAGCATGCGGCTCCCGGATCCATTTCTTCCGGAACTGAAAGTTGATCAGCTTCCGGAAATGTCTTCTCAGCCCCGTATACTCACAAATTATATGATGCACTTGGAAGCGTCCGGGCTTCGAGGTGTTTTGGACAATTATCTTCGCACACCTGCTTACGGAAGACCACCGCCTATTCCCCATCTGGAAGAATATCTGCGGACTCAGGATAGTCGGACTGGAGAGAAACAATACAGTGTTGCTGTTATGGGAGCCGTAGTTCTTTACGTGGGGCAATTCGCAATATCTAGGTTGTTGCCAGGAGCGCGACCTGTAATGGAAGGTCCTGTCACCGAACTTGTGCAGTCATTGACACGGGAAATGGGCCCGGAAGGGCAGTACTATCTATTCAATGCCATTGCAAATCAGCTGCGGTATCCAAACTGCCACACATTGTATTACAGCCGTCTCGTTTTATGTTTGTTCCATGATTCTGATGAAGAATCTATCAAAGAACAAATCACTCGCGTTCTGCTGGAGAGGTTGATTGCGAATCGTCCACATCCATGGGGCTTGCTCGTAACTTTCGTCGAACTAGTCAAGAATTCGTTGTATAATTTCTGGGGACATGAGTTTGTTCGTTGCGCACCGGAAATAGAGGAACTTTTCGAGAACGTGGCGAAGGTGTGCATTGGACCTACTCTTCAAAATCAACACCAAGCGCTTGCTGCTGTATCTTAATCACTGTTTTAACTTTTTCTTTTTGTAGATGACGTCGGTGTGTGCATTGAGAGCCATGTAGATAGAAGGTATTCTTCGAGATGTGACGAGCATTTGTGTAATCCGTCTTTTTGGTTGTAAAGGTTGCTAATTACTTTAAGCAAATGTATGTTGTACTAGGATGTATGATACTTTGCAGCTATAGTAGCTCTAAGTTTAGTGGGCTAGTGCGGTGCACCTGGAGCAGCCTTGAAATACACGCTTTGACCTTGCCCATTGCCCAGACTACTGAAAATTGCAGATATACAAGCATATGCGGGAAGAACAAGCAGATGCAAAAACGCCGTGAACTACGATCAAACTAACAAACCATCTAATCCTCCTCGGGACTCATATCCTCATTCACTTCCACCTCTTCATCACCACCATCATCGGCCTCGACTGGAAGCTCCTCCACAAGTTGTTCCCCCTCTTGCACACTCTCTGAATGCGAATCCTTATCTGTCGGCAGCACTCTCAACGCCCTTTCCGCAACCGGCACCACCCATTCGTTTGCGGGTCCTCTATACTTGGCCAATGCCACCGCAATACAAGTCATAACCGCCACGCCAATCCCCATCAACACCCGCCCCTTTGCATACACCTCTGCCTCCACCCCATTCCCTGCCTCCTTTTCCCTTCTCTGCAATCTCTCCCTCACCTTTCTCGTTGCCACCCCAACCACCCCCTTTGCCCTCTCCACTCCTTCCGCACCCTCCCGCGCCTCCATACCCAACTGGTTCTCCGCCTTATTCAGCCCCTGCCCCCACAGCATGCACACAAACACCAGCACCGACGACCAAAAGGCCTGGGCAGAGTTCAACAACTGCCTTCCTTCCTCCGTGTCCAGCGTGCGCTGTGCCGCCACCAGGCTCGCATCCACGTGCGAAATCACCTTGCCCGACACACGCTCCGTCCGCGTCACAGCAGGTTCCACAAACGACGGGACAGTGTCGCGCGCGCGGCGAAGGAGATTGTTGGACGCAGCCTTGTCCGCAAGAGAGCGTAGCGGGCCGTCAGAGGAGGAGGAGAGCGGAGGGCAGGGGAGAGGCACGGGGTCCGCATCATCCTCGGCAGCAGGGGTCAGCTGCTCTTCAACCGGATCCGACCACGGTTCAGGAGCGTCAGTAGCGTCTGCCATTCGTAGAAAGACGCAAAACAACAACAAAAAGGGATGTCGGCAAAGACGCGAGAATGGGCAACTTTGACGGTTCGGTTTTGGTTTGGTTTGGTTTGGTTTGGTTTGGTTTGGTTTGGTTTGGTTCGGTTCGGTTCGGTTCGATTCGGTTCGGTTCGATTCGGTTCGATTCGGTGACGTGCACCAAGGTTGCAGAGAACAGTCAGTCGTGAAAAACAAGACGAGAGGTTTTGTTGTGTTTGTTGGTGTTTGTAGTTGTTGTATAGGACGTAGGACGTAGGAGAGAAGAAAACAGTTATGGGGGAGGGGTTGGGAGTGGGGAGGAAACGAGAAATCACGCAGGCGGGTGAGGAGAAGAGTATAAATTGCAGCCTAGAGGAGAAACGCGCATGGCCGAGCGCCTCGTCCCGAACCCGCTTTCCCTCCATGGCGCAGTCACCAGGCAGGCAAACACCGCAAAAACCAAACACAAAAAGGTGCCACAGCGAGGCCTGGAGGCGGGGATGCTGGAAGCGCGGGCATGAGCACAATATGAGCATGAGTATGAGTATCCCTGCTGGCTGGCGGTCGCGCCATCACCCACGTTCGTGTGGATTTCTGTTGTTTTGCTTCCGGCTCCCGAATCGTTGCCCCTTCACACAAAATCTCCACTCCCAACGGATGCCACATTCGCATCCTTTCCAATCCACCCAACCACCCATCGACACGCCGCCAATCCCAACCCTTTCCCATCTTCCCCATTCGCTCACCACACACTCCCCCACCGCCACTACCGCCACACCACCACATTCCACACTGCCCCACAACATCCAAATCTCACACCGATCCCCTTTCTCCCCCTATCACATTCCATGGT
>JAUKWC010105598.1:0-24968 GCA_032356245.1 Endocladia muricata
ACAAGGGTTCAGACTTCCGCTCTAGCTCGCTCACAATTGATTTCGCGTGAGTGGATGGAAGAGTTACAGACGGCGTTTGATCAGCAGACAAACGAAGTCAGGGCCCAGGAGCACGAGATTGCTGGTCTGAGGTCAAGGGTCATCGACTACAAGGAGAAGGTACGGCAAACCAATTGAGAGTTTCTAGAGGTTGGGGTGACCACTCAGACAACGCATTCGGAGTTCCTGCGACTACAACCCGAATTCGAGGATGTCATGCAGGAGAACGAGAGCCCACGCGTGGCTCGCGGAGTATCTGGTGGCACCAAGCAGGCCACACCGAGGGCCAGAACTGGACGCGGTCAGAGTTGCAGCCGTCTGACAGAAGTGCGGGAAAAGTACGTTGGTGTTGCCAAGACCGTCGAGAAGCAGATTCTGTTGGAATGGCGATTACACACGTGCTAGACGGTTTAGAAGGAACCTTTGCGGTCATAGATATAATTGTCGGGGACGATAGGGCCTTTTTGAAGGTCCCTAAATTACTGTACTTTTCTACAGATTGTGCCAAGTGGAACTTGGTCTTTATTTCTATTTAGTAGGCAATGAATACTGCAAATGTATTAGATCATGGATCTCTGTTGGAGTGACGATCACATGCTACGTAGAAGGTCCTGGAGGCACGGTTTGGGGTTCAAAATAGAATTGTCGGAGACGATAGCGACCTTTTTGAAGGTCCCCAATTTACTGCACTTTTCGACAATTTTGCCAAGTGGAACTTGGCCTGTATTTCTATATAGTAAGCGACCAATACTGCAAATGTCTTGGCTTAGAGTATTGTATACGGCCGGAGATTGGATCGGGCGTATACATGTGTGAACGTGTCGATAGTAACGGTACAGCTGTGTTATGTACTGTGCTCACATCACAGTAAGCATGTAAGCATGGACTTGACGGTGTAGACCATGTGCTGTAGACCATGTGCGTGTAATCTTTCGGCGGGACGGCCTCGTTTACAGTGCAAGTACAGCACAGGACACCTGTCACCTATGCGCGTACATGGACACGCCAACGCGGCATACTGTGCTCACGTCGGCAGACACAAAGTGCTTTCAGCCTTACTGTTCAGAACTGATTGTGGTGTCGCGAGAGCCAAATTGCATCCAGTCTTACTACGCGAGATTGATTGGTTTGTCGTGTGAGTCGAAAGGCATCCAGCCTTACTCCGTGTTATTGACTGCGTTATCTCGTGAGTCAAAGTGCATCCAGCCTTACTTCTTGATACTGATAATCTTGTCTTGTCAGTGGGTGTGTTTGCAGCCTTACTGCGTGACACTGATTGTCTTCGTCTTTGAGTCGAGGTGCATCCAGTCTTACTCCGTCATAATGATTGCTGTGTCATGTGACTCAACCTGCATCCAGCCATACTATGATGTGCGACGTCGGACAAGGTGCGTCCAGGCTGACTCTGAGGTTAGTAAGGCTGTGAAATAGTAGTGTTTAGGACGCATACACAAGAATGAACAAGTGGTAAAGATAGACCGGTTGATCTAAGGGTGTAATCGGTCATTTGTACGGGTGACTGTAGTGTGTTGGTGAAGTGAGTACATAGGTCCGAGTAGCAGTCTAGAGTAGCATATAAGGAGAGTCTCTTGAGCAACTCAGAATAAAGATCGGGAACACAGCCAACTTTCCTTTATCGAACGCGTCTCCTCCTCGTCGTAGCTATCCCTCCACCCCGCTGACCTACTTTTATTAGACATGGTCCTCTAGGGTGTGAACCTCGGCGAAGCTCCAGTGCTTCTGTAGTCCCTGTCTCGATCTGAGTATTAAAATGTCTGAGTATTGAGCGCAAAGAGACGCGAGGGGCCCGGAGTCAGCTTCATCATAGCAACGGTCTACGATTCCTGCGATAATTGGAGAGGCCCTGTCAACGGATTTGCGGTTTATGGCCTCCAACATGCCACGGACTCCTTCAGTTGTGTAAAGTCCATTCATGCAACTGCCTTTTCCAGAGGCGGAGAAGTTGACGTGTATGCCGGGAACGTAGAAGTCGCTCTGAATGGCAACCAGAACCATGTCCATTCCGCGAAGTAGAGCACAAGGGATGGTTCTGAAGTGGTTCCAATTGTCGCCGGCGTAAGTTTGCGCTGTGAATAGGACGGGGGAGTCAAGCCTAAGAAATATGCAGGTCCTGATTTTATTGCAGATGTCGAGGTGGAAGTTGTGTAGTGGTTCGAACCCGAACATTCAGTGCATGCCGAAATGAGAGTTGGACTAAAGCAAAGGGCATGTTTCCAGAAAGGATGGCAACCTCAGCAGGAAGGAAGTGGCGAGTGTTTGTTGTGCCTGTGTGGTGGCAGCTTGTGGCTGAGCTGGCCTGACGAGCAATGCATGAGCAGCAGCGTCGGCCTCGAGGCCAGCCACTTTTCTGCGAAGAAGGATGGCGAACAACGTCATGCGCGTCGGGAGTGAGGCGCACGAAGTGAGGAGATGTGGAAGTACTTCGGAACGGTCGCAGGGTTGGCTACTTTTTGTGGCTGATGAAGTGCCGATGATGTCCCTCGCCTCGGGTATGTCGGAACAGTATCTATTGAAGACTGGGTTGAGATTTCGGGAGATAATGGTATGTATCTGACCATGTGAAGCGTACTACGGCCTTTTCATACAGAGGCGATAGCAGAGAGTGCGGGGCGGAGTGTAGCACGGAGGTTTTGGTGTCTCGTGCACGAGTAGTTGGAAAAGGTGGAAGGACGTCAAAGTGTCTGTTGTCTACGGTGGGGAAGAGCTGGACAGGAAGATGGCCAGCGAAGGTGTGCTGGAACATAACGCAGCGTCGGTGGAAAGCGGCAGTGATGTTCAGGAAAGTGAGATCCATGATATACGCAACGAAGGCGCCGTTTTTAAGTGTAGTGGCCGGTTTATCCGTACAGATCGGTATGCAACCTACTAACGAGCGAGTCCATCACGGTCTGGTGTCGTAAATGGTACGCTCGACCTCGCTACACATGACTTTATCCTTGAGGTCCTGACAAACTCTTCGCTGGACGTCATTGTGCAGTACATGCGCGAAGAGATGCGTGTCACTCTGCGGTGGTTCACCACAAAGGTGGAAGTAGCAAGACGCTGTGCTAGCTTGCGCTACTTGCTCTTACAAGATCTTAGCAGGGATCTGAAAATAGGCAGTTCCGAAGGACGTACCGCTCAGGTCCAACACAGGAGTTTCGGAGGATCCTTGATGGTCAAACTCCTTCTGGACAACAACGAATGTCAGGGAGCGACAACCTTGTCCGGAGCGAACGCGGTCTTCAATGCGGGCGAGAGAGAAGTCGGGATCCCTGAGAATAGAGATGATCTCCACAACCGCGCGCGAGCCAGAAGTTCTCTCTACTGCGGCAAGAGAAACTCTGATCGATTGTATGAGGAGTTCGGTCTTATTCGTGATCGGTTCGGCGCCAGGGTGGCACAGGAATGGGAGCAAGGGAAGCAGAGGGGCCGGAGCCGAATCATAGAGAACGTTACCGTCGTAGTGGACGGCAGGTTCTGGGGCGGGTGAATCTTGCGGGGGAGTAGGGACGATTTCGGCCGGTCGGCGTGTTAGGAAGTGACATTTTTGCTCGTGTCCGGAAAGGGAGTACGCGTTGGGAGACGATTAGACGCAGTGCCGGTATTTGCAGCGCATATTGAGGGGTGGTAATTAGGGCTGCAAGGAGGGGGGGTGGCGGGAGGAGTGAGCAAACGGAAGGGTGGGACGTTTTCCACGGGTATAGCCTTCATCTCGTTTTCACTAAGTACAAGCTGGTAGGTTCACTTGCGATCATTCCCGCTCTCACGAAACCTATGGAAGGTCTCGTGCACGCGGGAGTGATCACAGTGGAAGACGGGGCCTGCCGTTCAGCACACATGCTTGCTATTGGCTGATTCAACAAGAGAACATCACGTGGTCGCTGACTGGTACTACAACGAGAAGTGTGACGAGAATAGGTGATGCTAGAGTGAAAGGAAAAAAAGAAGGGAGCGGAATGCTGAACAAGAAAGTAAAAGAAAGTTGATGCCAAGTCTGGCTAGTTTTTACTTTGCGTCACAACCCATCAAGGGCTCATGTATTGCTCAGTTGTACGTCGCCATCGCGACTACAACCGTCGCAGTGTGTGCCATGCTCATCATGCGTACACACCATCAGATGAGCTCAGAAACTGTAATGCTCAATCTGCGATTAAATTCTCGCTACTATTATGACATCCTGGGTCGACAGCATCTTCATAGAGCTGGAGTGCTGAAGTCATCCCAATTCAGCACGTGATAATCACAGTGCTTGACCGTTTGAATTTTCGCCACACCGCTGTGTGATACGTCCGTGTGTCAAACCCCACGTCACGCAGGGCGTGTGAACCTTCCTTGCAGACAGTGACAGCACCGTAATTTCATACTTCGAACACTCCCACTCTCTCACTGGCTCCTGATGTGCAAGTCCAAACTTTTCAATCAGGGTTCCTAACTTCACACGTCCCAGCGCTTTTGTCAGAATATCCGCAGCCATCTCCGTAGTAGGACAATACATCAAAGCGATCATCCTTTCGGATATCGCTTGGGGCGGAAAGTGATATCGGATGTCGATGTTCTTGGTCCGATGGTTAAGCCCGCCATTTATTGCCAGGTCCATCACTCCTTGGTTTTACGCACGGACAAACAGTGGGACCCAACCAAGTGGCGTTCCGAGTGGAAGACTGGTCCCTACTCGCCGTAACCAAATAGCCTCTTTCGACCCGTTGTATAAACCAACATACTTAGCCTCCGTTTACGACGTGGCCATAGTTTTCTGTTCCCGTGAAGCCCATCTAACAGCTGCACCACCCATGAGGAACAAATATCCACTAGTTGATTTCCGAGTTCTCTTTTCACCGCCCCAATCAGTGCCCACATACCCGGTTGGCTCGAGCTGGGCGTCCGGCCTGAACCCGCAATCCGATTTCGGCAGTCGGCAGGATATAGCGGAAGATGCGGTCAATTACCTACCACTACAGCTCAGTTTATACTGCACAGTGGGAATTTGTCGAATACTGCGGGCGTTCATGAGCTGGTTGAAGTTGCCCGACGTATACTCCCCGCCATTATCCGACCGCAAGGTTTTTACTGTTCGGCCAGTATGTCGTTCAGCCAAAGCGACCCATTTCACGAAGCACCGGTATACATCCAACTTTCCTTTGACTGAATACACCGTGCACTAACGTGAGTAATCATCAATTAACGTTCCGAAGTGTCGTGAGCCACCAAACGACTCGATTTGAATCGGGCCATGTATGTCAAAATGCACGACATTAAGTAGGCCAGAAGAACGCCTATCGCGTTGTCTCTGGAGCGGAGCTCGCGAGCTTTTTCCATACTCACTGTTGAAATATATGCGTTAGCTGAAGTGGCCCAACGAGAGCCAGCGGCTATGGCTCAGTGGTCAGTGAATTTCTGAGGTTAATATTTTCACTCACAAGCCTCACAAGTGTCGATCAACTCCTTGTGAGTCCCTACGGTGCCTTTGACGACGCCCTTCTTCACCATATTCATAATGCCATCACAGTGTACGTGAGCCATACGAGCGTGCCAGAGACTTAAGTCGGCGGAAACAAGAGCACATGACTCACCCCGTGCACTTTGCACACAACTGGTGTTCATAGCATACAGGTCATTCAGGCGGTGGCCCTGAGCGATGAGTTTCGAGTACTTCATGATGGTACACTTGCCTTCACGACACACAATTCTGATGCCAGCGGAATCGATTGTTGACACCGAGATTAGGTTGTACGGCAGTGCAGGTACGTAAACCCCATTCTCCAGGCTGCACCTAGCCGAACTGGACTGCACATCGCGAGTAATCCACATTGTTCCAGGACCGCATGCTTGGACAATTCACCTATCGCCCATGGATACATTGAATGGTTCGACAGCGTGGAATTTGTGGAATAAGTCACGGCCATGACTCATGTGGGCAGTAGCATCAGAATCAAATATGTCATAACTCGGAGCTAACTGCCGAAATCTTGGTAGTAAGAGGTGACATTAAACTAATAAAACTTTTCAGAGTTATCGTCGGAGAGTAATGTTGGAAGTATGGAATCATAGTGCTGTCATTGTCTCCAAGCGAGGGCTCACATACCCCCGCTGACGTGGGGTTTTGTTGGAGGTATGAACTTACGGTGCTATCACTGTCTCCAAGAGGGCTTCATATCCCGAGGAACGAGGGGTTTGATACATGAACATATCACACAGCGTTGTGTTGATGGTTCAAACCGTCAAGTAATGTGATTATCACATGCTGAATTGGGTTCATTTCAGCACTACAGCTGTTTTCGAGTGTAAATATATACTGTAGGCAGAGGATTTGATAGTAGTAGCGAGAATTTAATAGCAGATCAGCATTACACTCGACGTGCTGATTGGATAGTGTGTGCACATGAGTAGCATGCCACACACCGCGACTGGTGTTGTAGTGATGGCGACGTGCAACTGGGCACTATATAAACCCCTAATGGGCTATGACTCAAAGTAAAAACCAGCCAGACTTGGCATCACTTTCCTTTTGCTTTCTTGTTCAGCATTTCGCTTCCTTCTTCTTTTCTCTCTTTCACTCTAACACAACCTGTTCTCGTCATGAATGGGTGTGGTCTTCAGGACGGCGTACACAGCTGGACGCGTGGGTAGGTGAGCTTGCTGCCTACGTTGGTCTGAGGAAGATATCTGAGAGAAAGCTGTTTATTCCTAACACGGGGGGTCAGTTTTTGGTTACTGGGAAGGACTGCCCACGGCAAGCGCCGCACAGTGACTTCGACGAGTCGTTGAAAGCGGAGACGCTGGGCCTTTTCGCAATCGCGAGCATGGCAGCGGGCTTCCCGTTGTGGGTGCGTGACTATTCATACGTGTTTGCAGGCGGATGGGATAGCGACCAGGAGGCAGCGGCAGGGTTGTTGAAGATGAAGACGACCATTCTGTCGCCCAACTCTGTGTTTTTCGGGCATGGGCATGCTACGCGCGCCAGGGCTGGGTACGAGGACCACATTGCGGATGAGTTGACGGTACGGTACCGTGTATACTTTATGCCGGAAGGGAAAGGTAGGTCGGAACATGTGTTCTAGCCACTGAGAGGGCTGCTGCAGTTCGCGGGCAGTAAAATGGGGCGTGTTAGTCGTGGGAGGAGTGAAAAAGGTGGGAAGTTGGACAGTTGGGACGACGCGGACATGGTTGGGTTCTTAGACTTGCACGCGGCGGGAGTATTAGGGCGCAGGAGATCGGTCCTATAGATGATAGTTCGAGATGCGATGACCCCGAGAAGTTCGTTATTGTTCCGACAGGTAGTGAGAAAGATTGGGTACCTACACAAAGAAGCGGGTGAAAAGGGTGACATAAAACAAACTGAATCACTACTTCCCAGTTTGAGAACCACTTCGAGGCGAGCTGGCTAAATTATGGGGCCTGAAAAAGACCTGGGCTCAGCCGCAAGGAAGGTCGCCCAAGAAAAGTGGGTAATTTTTGGGCCGGTACAGCGGAAAAAAGAGGCTTCAGAAGTAATGAATATTCAGACGAGGGGGGTGTCACTAGTGACAGGCGCTGAGATCTACACATGTGAAAACACATGAGCAGATAGATGTGCGAAATTTAACCTGAAAAATAACACCCATCTGCCCTTATATTTTGACATGAATAAATCTCCTCCCCTTTCACTAGTCACACCCCACCGACCATAAACATTGCTTACTTTTGAACTCCACAAATGACAAATGTACAACATCTCTCTGCCGTGGACTCGACGGTCAGTTTGTCGCTACGCTTCGAGTGATAAGTGTAAGACACGTTCAGCACAAGAAGTGTGTGTGTCCCGGTCTGCACGGACCAACTATAGCACGGCTACGGTAAAGGTTGACTGAAGTGTTGGCGTCTGGACTTCCCACGTGCCTGTAAGGGTAGGTGGCCGTGCAGCGCAGGAAGAAAGTTGTTTCGCATGAAAGGATACCGACTCGATTGTAGGCCTCAGCGTTTCGCTGCAGTTGGCAACACTTCGACGCAAATCACGCAGTGTCAGATGTACGAATTGGTGCACACATTGTCAACCAGTGACGGGGCGATGCGCAAAGCAAGCTCTGCTACACGAACGCATAGCGAAGGACAGAACCACTACGTTTCAGCCCCGCCGTACTTTTGTATGTCTTATGTTCGGAACGCATTAAACTGACACCGTCCAGCAGCACTCGAGTAATGTGCCACACCTTACGCGGGTTCGACGTTAGTCCTTGTTTGCGTTGCACTACGTTTACATTTCTGTCCAAGATACGGGCGCAGAGTTTTACGCATCATCTGGTCCCAAATAACGTCGGCAAGATTCTGGGTGAGCTAGTGCATCCGAACATTTCAAAGCATGATGCCCAGTTTCCTAGAGGCACATATTACGCGTATTGCACGTAGTGGCCTTCAGTGTACTCTCGCGAAATCCGCTGGAAGGCAATTACCTGTATGAGGGGTCCAAGGTAACCCTATCCGAGTGAGGCAGGCTATAGGCCATCACGTGTCATTGACGTACGTAAGGTGAGGTGCGGAACTGTAGTGCACTGCACAATTCGCAGTACGAGCTGGATGTTTTACTAGGAAACGAAGTACGGGTAGTGGATGCGGGCGTTCACTGAACGCGGCAGTTCAAAATGTTTAGATTTCGGAAGTCGGCGTCCTTGCGAAAAACCGCCGCACTACACGAACTCCGCGTTTTGGACTCCCACGGAAAGGAGCATTCCATGGCACTCGAAAAGTTGCAGTTCTGTTGGACGGTTTACTACGCTACTACACCCGGTGGACGTCTGCATCCTTTCCCGGAAACACGGACTCGGCGGCATCAGGTGGAGCTCGCGCAAGCAAACAATTTTGGCCACTTCCTCGTGTGAGGCTGAGTACCTGGCGCTCGCTGAATCGTGCGAAGAGGCTGTTTGGCCGCTTTCTACTGGTGCTGACGCGCGCGGGTACAACTCCGGCCCGACTTTGCAGGTGCAGTGGGAAAACACTGACACGATCTCGCTTGCGCACAATGAGTCATTCGACCGACGCAGTAAAACATCGACATTGCATATCGCTTAGTTCGAGATGCCATGCGTCGCAACATCGTGTCGCTCAGTCACTGTGCCAGTACGATTTTGCCGCCAGACGTGTTGACTAAACCGCTTGGGCGCACACTGTTCGATGAATGTCTCAGCCGCGTGCGACCTGCGAGTCTGTATGGTGCCTAGCGTATGTGAACGAGGGGGGGTGTTGGAATGACGACCACAGACAGGGTAAATGGTCTCGGAGGCACGATTTGTGCCCAAAAATAAAATTGTCGGAGACGATACTGATCTTTTCGAAGGTCCCCAGGTTACTGTACTTTTCGACAATTTGTGCCAGGTGCAACTTGGTCTGTATCTCTAAAAGGTAAGCAATCAATACTGCAATTGTATCGGCTCAAAGGCCTATATACGGCGGCCGATTGGATCGCGCGTGTACAGGTGGCAACATGTCGGTGGTAAAGGTACACCTGTCATGTCTACTGTGCTCACACTACAGTAAGCATATAATCATGGGCTTGACAGTATACACCATCTGCCTGCACTATTTAGGCCGCACGGATACGTCGAAGTGCAAGTAAAACACGGACACGTGTCTCTTATGCGCGTCCATGGACATGCCAAAAAGGCATGCTGTGCTGATGTTGGCAGACACAAAGTGCTTCTAGCTTTACTGTTCCAAACCGTATGTCCAGTCTTGTGAGTCAAAGTGCATCCAGCCTAACTACGCGAGACTCATTGTTTTGTCGTGTGAGTAGAAGTGCATCCAGCGCTCCTCCGTGGTATTGATTTTCTTGTCTCGTGAGTGACAGTGCATGGAGCCTTACTCCTTGATACTGATAGTCTGGTCCTGTGAGTGTAAATGTATGCCGCCTTACTGCGTGACGCTGATTTTTTTCGTTTTGTGAGTCGAGGTGCAACCAGCCTTACTGCGTGACACTGATTGTTTTCGTTTTGTGAGTCGTGGTGCAACCAGCGTTACTCCATCATACTGGACGTTCCGTCGTGTGACTCAAAGTGCATCCAGCCTTACCATGATGTACGGTGTCGGTCGAAGTGCGTCCAGGCTGACACCGAGATTAGCGAGGCTGTGCAATGATGGTGTTTAGGACGTATACACACGAATGCAGAAGTGATAGAGATAGAATCGTTGATCCAAGCGTGCGATGGGACATTTGTACTGGTGATTGTAGAGAGTTAGTGAAGTGAGGAGATAGTTCCGAGTAGCAGTTTAGAGTTGCATGTCAGGCGAGTTTCTTGAGCAACTCAGAGTAAAGATCGGCAAGAAACAGCCAACCTTCCTTTACCGAATTTGTATCTTCCTTGCCTCTGTCATCCATTACCCCACCGACCTAGATTCGAGAGGAATGCATCCAGAATAACATTTCACATGTCCGCCGTACTCTGAGCTCCACGCATATGATCAAGGTGCTCCTCACCTACAACAAGACCGATCACGGCTCTTGCCTGTAACGACAGTAGGTCAGCGGGGTAAGGGGTGAGAGGCCCAAGGAACACACAAATTCGATAAAGGAAGATTGGCTGTTTCTTGCCGATCTTTACTCTGAGTTGCTCAAGAAACTCGGGTGTGCGACACGATGCCGGAAGTGCCGGCTATTGGATTTCGAGTGCGATGCGATGCTGAAAGCGCGGGCTGCTGAACGTGCAGTGCAATGCGATGCGGGGAGTGCAGGCTGTTGGAGGTGGAGAGAATGATGACGTGCTGGTGATGGTGTTTGGTGTACAAACTGAAAGGGATGGTGGGCGGGATGGGAGTTGTCGATGAAGAGTGGCGAGACGTGTGGTGTGCGATACAATGCAGAGAATGTGGGTCATTGGAGGCGGCGAGGGCGAGCGAGCAGGGGTGATGGTGGGGCATGATGACGCAAACGTTGGTCCGTCCAAATACTCTATAGGGACCATTCATGTATTAGTACGGAAATGTAGTATAATTAGACCGTACGTTCACCACATGCAGTGAAAATTCGGTTCAGTTTCACTAAGTGCGATGCGCAGTAGTACTGCATTTGGAACGGCGAAAAGTGCAGTTGTAGTGCAGTACACATAAGGTATGGACTTCCACACGTCGCAGTACGCTGCGCAGTATAAATGCATCCTGGACTTCGACACCCCTTAATATATCAGCTGGTTTTACTAAACCAGAAATTTTGAAAACTTCAGATCGAAGTCTAGTGCTACCAGACCGGGACGTCCACTTGGTGGACGTCCGGGTCTAGTAGTACTGGATGCAGACGTCCACTTGGTGGACGTCCGGGTCTAGTAGTACTGGATGCAGACGTCCACTTGGTGGAATTCCAGGTCTAGTAATACTATACTCGGACGCACATCTGGTGGAATTCCGGGTGTAGTAATACTAGACCCGGAACTGGAAATCGTGTAGTAAACCATGGGTATTACTAAACCTTGTACTTCATTCATTGGACGTCCTGATCCATTTCTGGAAGCAGAGAAGTTGTCTGGAGCAACGTCCTCCGTAGCTGCCTGTCCGACTGCCTCGTTCTCGCTCGATTCTATTTCGGTTTATGGTCTCTAACCCCATCCGCTTTTCCCTCATCCTACCCCCATCTCAATTCTTCATCCTCTCTACCGCGCCCTAACCATTCGCTCCTGAACCTATGCCGACTGGTCGCTCAGAGTCGGGACGTGCATCCTTAAAACCCCGACCTTCACGGCCATTTTGCGTCGCTCTACCAACTAGCTTTCTGAGCTGTTAGCTATGATATCGTTTTGGTCGTATAGGACTAACTGTTCTTCCGATATTACTATCCGGTTCCGAACACCAGTGGCGTCGCCATCGTCAATCTGGCACGTGTCACGTGTGCCTCTGTAATCAGCCGTAATCCAGTACTACCCAGAGTGGTGCTTGACTCTACACTCTCCAGTTTTTAGTGGATTTTGACATCGGCCGATAGTCCGGACTAGAAAGAATCATGATGTCACAGACATCACGGAAATCTAGCCTCGAATCGTATCCGCGTTCGAGCATCCGCCGTATCGCCTCATAATGAGAACAACGAATAGCAGCGTCCCTCAATCTTGGCCCTTTCCTCCCCGTTATATATCAATTGAGACGTATGTGCTGAGAGAGCATCAACTTTTTGGCTTGATCATAAGTAGTTGAATCGTTGAAGTATTTGTCCAGGGCTCATCCAAGGTCCATATTCTCCGCGTGGCTGCCACGCCATTTAATTCCGCTGCACTCATGCAGCTACTTACACCGGTTGCAAGTCGCATTGTCACCGAAATGACCAGGTCGCAATTTTACATTTCTAGTAATGCTACCACACAATGTGGGAGAGCTGGTAATCTATTGTCTCGTCTCCAAACCAAAAACCAGAGAAAACCAGAAGTTTTCAGTTTTGCCTGTCATCGCGAAACACGTGCTGTCCAGTTCCATGTTTCTTCGCAGAACCATGCAGTTTCGATGGATCCGTGTGAATAACTGAATAGAGTCTCCGGAATAATTCAGTAGTATAAGGGCGAGGCTCTTACATACAATTTTGTTGAATTGAACGATGATATTCCTATGTTCTGCGAAAATAAGGCCCTCTATGTCCAATGCGCCGTCTATATGCATACAAACAGTACCACAGACCTTGACGACTGGTCTTGAAGCATCTCTACTCATTGTTACATCATGGCTTTCTCCATCCAAGAGTGTGACGATGTCAATGCTTCTATCCATTTCTCAACTGCTCGTCTAATTCGTGAGCTGCCTGCAACCCTCAGTAGCAATGGAGATTCGCATCTCAGCATCAAGTTTTGGATTCTTTCTTCTTTTGGTAGTTGTTAGCTGCACTCGCATATCTCCAGCGCTGTACCCAACTTTAAAGCAGGCGTTTATGTCGACGACCGTTGTACCATGCATCTTGAATACGTTCATATCTGTGACGGTCCCTGGCACTTTCTAAACCTTCCAGTCGGTATCATATGTTCGTAGACACTAGGGGTCAGTGGATGACGTGCCTGTGCGAGCATGCACTTGCGATCGGACAATGTGACAGAAGCTAGAATTGAGAGACAGAGTTCGGGACAATTGCAGACTGGTCAGGGTACTCGATAGGATTCTCACTTTTGGTAGCGGTGAGTTCGGACAGCTCTAACCTGTTCGAACTCTTAACCCGATAGGGTGTAGAGTAGGCGAAAAATGATAAGTTAATGTCAACGCGTCCTATTTTAATATTGTATTTCGATTTGACAGTTGCCCTCATGCAAGGTCACTTTTCGCAGATATATTACTTAGAGGGTTAAGAAGGTGTCCTCTCTCGCTGTTATCTATATCTTCTGTAAGGTCTTCGAGTAGTCTATACTGGCAGGGTAGAGCTGGTGAAAATCTCAGCGAACCTTTTGCTCAGTCAGAGTTTTAGGTCAACGGAGTACGCTAACCCTTGTTTTGGTATCACAGAACGGAATGAGGCAAGTTACACGACCAACAATTAGCATTTTCGTCAAACGTATTATATAATTGACATATTTTTTTCGTGATCGTTCGGCTTCCAATGACGCCAAGCTTGATCTCATAAAGTGTGAGGCAAACCGCAATGTCCAGTACACGCTAGTGTCTATTGGACAGTGATTTTTGCGTCATATGAGGTCAATTCTGGTCTCATATGAGGTCAAAATCATGACTGCAATAAATAAATTACACTTTCAATGGTTTATCATATTTCAACGGTTTGGTACCTCTACCACCCACCTTGTGCTCTTTTTGCGTTCAAGCAGAAAACTTTCTCCGTATACTTCTAACTACGACGAGTTAGTCCAGTGGTCTTCTGACTGCTGCGAGAGCATCTGACCGCGAGTTCAGTTCTCGCTGAGCGTCTTTGCGCTTCGAAATCCTCTCCGAGGACTCGGCAAGTTCCAAAGTAGTTGCGATCAGGTTTTTTTGGAAGGGCCCACTTGAATGGAAGACAGTATACGGTGAAATCTTTTCAAGGGGTATTCCAAAGCGATGCAACGAAATCGAGCAATTTTTATGACGCCAATAGAACTGTTGAGGACTACTGAGCGTTTTTCAATTTTGGTAGAAATTTAGAAGTGACAAATATGATGTCAACCAGGGTAGTTTACCAACATGGGAATCAGACTTCACTTCTCAAATTACTGACACATTCTAAAACCTACTCCTCACTTCCATCGTATTTGAAACCATGGAGCCCCTGGAGATGCCGCTTCAAGCAATCTCTGCCAGTTGCAGGACGACAAGTATAAATTTCGCGACGAATATCCCGAAAACAACCTGAACATATGAATTCCGATTTCTTTGTGTTCCTACAGAAAGAACAGCGAGATTGATAGGCCGAATTTAATGACCTTCCGTCAGAGAATAGACGTCTGTGCTTTGTGGGGGTTAGGTGGACCCCAAACCCACTATCAAAGTCCACGATGTCGCTCGGGGTCTCAGCTGCGGGCCTCCTACGAGCCTGTAAAGCTCCGTCCACACCATCACCAATTAGTCCATCTGCTGGTTGGAAGTAGAAATCGTCTGGAGCCAATGCCCTACTCTTTTGGCATCCTGACTACAGCTTCCACGACTCAACGATACAGATTGCCAGTAGAAAATTGTTGATTCTCATCGCCCAATCTTTAACGTCGATCTTCTTTTCCAAGCCAAGGTCATCCCGACGACAGCGGTTGTGCTTGTAAACCTGAGAGCATGTTATATAGTAATTCTCAGATACTTTCGGAAAAGAAATCTCAGTGCCGTCCAGGTGAAGGTTTCCGTGACGGCACCTCCACCTCTGACGGTATACGTTGTCACCAGCCGAGGTTGTCCTATTGGAGCTGATGACATAGTGTCTATCCCAGTCAACCCAGGATACGGCCATGAGATCGCGCTTTCTAGTGACCATCGTGACGTGAGAACCCTTTTCAGCTATTTCCAGTGCAGAAACGTGGTCAACAGGGTAACCGTTTCTGGCTGTCTTGACAACACCAGAAAACTTCAGGCCATGGTCAAGAAGCACTTTAGCTGTCTCAAACGACACGGAGTACGAGTCAGCGCAGATAACTCTGTCCGTGTCGAACCATGGCTCAACCAGTCTCCGAAGTACGGAGGTTCCATGGTTATAGCTGCCCTTTTACTCTTGGTGCACATTATCGTCTGCTGAAAATGTCAGCTCGAGACGAACCATAATGCTACTGATACCGCCACAAGCTGACTTGATTTCACAACCACCTTGCGGTTCGCGATCGAGTGACACATAATGTGGTATGCCAAACGAAATCCAGCTCCCCCCTAGCCCGTACCACCTCGACATACCCTCATAGACGCATATGCGGTGAGACGGCTTGACATTTCTGGCACAGTGATCATTAGTTGCATCAGCGAAGCCTCCGACCGGGTTTCATTTCGGACCCATAGTCTCAGCGCTGCATTCAGCTCCAGTAAATGCAATGCAGCTGCGGAGCTGCTCGAAACGGTTACGAGGCATTATGCATCCAAAACGCGCAGATGACAAGCGCTTGCTGCCGGTGATGTTACTCCACAATGTGCAACGATTTCTGAACTGGCGTCACGTCATCATTACCATAATCCCGGAAAAGCGTAAAATTTCACCTTTGCTTCTAGTCTCAAAATCCTGACTTTCCAGTTCCCTGTTTGTCCACACAAACATGCAGTTCGGGTGACGCTGCGGGAGCATCGACACGAAGTAGTCGGATGGGATCGATGATGCGGGGTACGATCACCCAGATACAATCTCGTCGACTGGACCAATGACCTTCCAGGGCTTCGTGCAAATGAAGCCATTCATCCCCAGTGTGACTTTCGCACGAGTTCATGCTGTACTATTGAACTCAACGACCGGGCCAGATGCATCTTCGCTTGTGCTCCTTGTAACATTGTGACCCTCTCCATCCATTGGTGTGACGAGGTCGATGTCAACACCCGAATCGGAATTGCCCGACTGATTTCCCAATTGCTCTGAGGTTTAAGGAGCGGTTGGGATCCCTGTTTCAGCGTCGTTTTCCGGTCTCTCTCCTGCCTCGATGTTTGCCAGCCGCAGTGACATGACCTTGATACCATCGGCAAGTTCCCGGCTGACATTCACATCAGTGACATTTCTGTCGTTGACCTTGGACTTCTGGACATCTCTAACGGTTCCAGAGACTTTCTTGACCTTCCAGTTGGCACCAGACATCCGCTGACACTTGGAGTTGGAGGTTACAAGGCGAGCGCGAGTACGAACTCGCTATCCAACGATGCGATGGGGGTTGGAAGTGGGAGACATGGTTTTTGAAAATTGAAGACTCTTCGGAATATTCGGTGGAATTCTCGTTCCTGCTGTCGGTGTGGTTGGACAGCTCTAGCCTATCCGAACTGTCAACACTATGGGGCGTCGCTTGGGCAAAAAGAAGAAGTTAAATAGATTCCTAATGGTTTTATATTTCGACTTGAAAGCTGGCCTCATATGAGGCCAAATGTCCAGTAGACACTAGAAGACAAATTCGCTGTCAATTTATCCCTCTCATTAACACTCTACTTGCCCCGTTAACAATCTTCAACTTGCCCCCCTCTTATACCCTTTTGTTCCAACAGTCACATTTCCAAGCAGTTCCCGCGCATTGCAGTTGCTGATAGCGGAAATGGAAACCGCAACACCTCGCCACGCACATCGCGCGCCCTTGCCGAAACACAGCAGTGCGGCAGAGTTGTGATTTGAGACTCCGGATAGCATCCTCTAGCAGCACTACGCCCAGGTAGCGGCCACCTGCACATCTCGTTGAAATGTTGGCTCAAAACGACTTTAGGAGTATTCCACTGAGCCTATTGTGCTGTGTATCCAGTCGCAAGCCTCGCTTCTTGCAAGGGACGGACGCACGCCAAATGAAAGCGACTCCCAGTGGCAGCGAGCGGTGGGCCACTAGCACGGCGGCCCTGGCCTCGCAGGGCAAACTATGCCCGTCTGCAGACAGCGGCCTCGCGCGTTGCTTGACAGTGGATCCCACATGGGCCTCACCCATACTAATGCGATCAAGCGTTGGTGTTCGCGCGAACAGTATCACTGTGGATTGAATGATTGAAAGTTGTCTCAATTTTCTGTTCAGACCACTGACCAGGAAAAGGCATACACGTTTACATTGTATACGACAATACTGTAGTACCTGCGCGTCTGAGATGCGTTCAGGCATGAACCTTGAATTGGACATGGATATTTGAAATTGGAAATTCGTGTGAAATGGAATTTCTGCATTGCTGCAGGTAAGTGCTCATTTTTCACTCGAGGATGTTCTTAGAGGAGTAATCCGACAAATAACAGTACTCTTGGCGAACCACAAGCAAGTATCTCTTGCACGACGCTTCCGTCGGGGCCTGCTCATCCCTGTCTGTAGCAGAGAATCAAGTTTCGAAGACCGTCGAATTTCTGACGAAAAGTCGTACACGGAATAATATGTCTTCCGCGTGCTTTGCATCTTTGCCGAAAGTGGCGTGTTTCCGTACATGCGATGCGCATTTGTCGCCAGTCGACATTTGTCCATCGAAAGCATGGCACGTTTCTTCATTTCGAGATGGTCGCCACATGTTCAGGCCTATGCACTGGACTGTGTGCCCTACGCCGAATGGAGCACGTTTGGGTAGCCCGAACAGCTCAGCTTCAGGTGCATCTGCTCCCATAGCATCGAAGAAACACTTGAGTGACCTGCAGCCGATGACAAAGGTAGACAGTATGGTGAGGGAACCATCTCGTCCTTCTGACGAAAGTGACCCGGACTTGCGTACCGTGTACACACCAAATCCGCTCCCTCACATACTAGTCGTACATTGCGGGGGAACATTTGGGATGGACGCAGACGCTTCCTTTGATGAGAATGGACGAGTTCGGGCTGGAGGAACATACAAGTCTTCGCTACGCCCTGGAGGATTGCTCGCAGATATTCTGGACCACTTCCCAGAATTGGGACTAATTGCTAATCTTGAGGTGACTGTTCCGATGAATCTGGACAGCTCACGGATTGGACCTTCGCATTGGATGAAAATTGCGCGCCTACTTGACAAAAGCCGAGATCGATACGACGGTTTTGTAGTCATTCATGGAACAGACACGATGTCCTACACGGGCTCGGCATTATCTTTGATGTTGGCTGGGTTTGGACGTCCTGTGGTTTTGACTGGATCTCAATTGCCAATGGCCAGAGCTCGTAGTGACGCTCGGCAAAACCTGGTGGATGCGGTTACTGTGGCAGGCTCCGGTGTATTGCAAGAGTTTGCAATCTGCTTTGGTGGCACTTTACTTCGTGCTAATCGTGCTCAAAAAACATCAAGTTCAGCGTATCGTGCCTTTTCCTCTCCAGACTACCCTCCTCTTGCCATTCTTGGTGTCAATGTCGAATGGAACCGCAGCGCTCTTTGGACCGATCCTGGAGTTTACCGCCCACGAATCAAGCTGGATTTAAACGTTGTTCGAATCCCAGTTGTTCCTGGGGTTCAACCCACCGTGGCGTATGGCGATCTGCACGAGCGCGGTGTGCGAGGTGCAGTCATTGAATCATTCGGTGTTGGAAACATGCCAGATCAAAAATCGGCGGGATGGATGGATTGGCTTCGGAAACAACGAAAGGGCGGTCTCGAAGTATATCTAGCGAGCCAATGTCTAACAGGCCCTTTGAACCCGGAGCTATATCGGTCTGGATCTATGGCTATGAGCTTTGGTGCCAAAACAACTCGCAGAATGACGGTTGAAACGGCTGTTGTGAAAATGATGCTGTGTCTGGCGCATCCAGATTTACATCTAAATTACCCACTTGCAGGCGAGCTATAATATGAGAATGGAAGTTTTCATACCATTTGTAGAAGCAATGTGGAGGGTCGGTCCAGCATGGTAGCTGACAACAATCATCCCTACTTGAGATACTGAAGGGTCCAATGAAGACTTCGCAAAAGTCTACATCTGAAGACAGTACATTGTTAGGAAGTCGGAATCAAAGACGGCCACACAGACAGTATCCCAGAAAGACCATGTTGGAAAGTAGTGCTCAGTGAGAATATTCGTTCTATCCAGTACAGATGGTATGTAGATATTTTGAGGACTTTGCGACGGTAATCTACCTGTAACGTGCGATTGCTACAAACTTTACGTGCTCTCACCACATAATAGAGCTCCGAACAGTACGGTAGGATTCCAAACTCAAAGCCAATCATCGCCGTGCGAAGGTTACTGAAGCAACTGCCTTCACCCCCTGAACTTGCATTTTTGTTTGCGCAGCCCTTGCAGTCTACTGGGATTGGCATTCGAGTGCCTAAATTGAGGCAAGACTCGGGATGTCAGCGATACTTTCTCTGGAGACTGCTCGCCATGTGTATCCTCCCTGACCCCGCGATCAGACACCAAGTTCGGGAGTAATTTTCAGTGCCAGTCGTCCTCTCCATGCGAGCGTTTCGGAATGAAGCTGGAGGAAACATGCTTCTGTACTTCTGGTAGCCAGTCAAATCACCAAATCTAACGCAGACAACGTAATGGAGAGTTGCCGAGCAACTTCTGGAGAAACTCGACGAGCATACTCCTGCATCGCTCATTCTTTCTCGCATTCTCAGCAGCAGACAACCTTTCGATTCTCTCCTGCTTGCCGTCGTCGGTACTCATAATGACTAAAGGTTGAGTTCTGTCGGTTCAACAGACTGCCACAATCCAAAATGACGCCGCTTTTTCCGGGAACAGCACGTAGCGGCCCATCACTTTGGTGCATCAATGAAGCTGAGTTGAGCGTAATTTGCGTCCACAATACAAATCTCCGGTACTGTCACTGATCTATACACCCTTGACGTACTGACCACCTCTTGTGCAACTGCTGGGTGTTGCCACGACAGCAAACCTGCAAAGTAAAACAAATGAGTCGTGGGCGATTTCTGGGCGATCTGGAGGCCGAAATCAGGAAGATACAGTCGGCCTCATTTTATGGCCTTCGGATGCTTGGGCATTTTCATTTTCTAAAACCAAGCGCTCCTAGTTCCATGCAGTAACTGGCTTGGGATGGGGTTTCGGACAATACATAAAAACCATTACGGCACCACAAAAGACAGACCCAGGCGCACCACTCTGGGCTTCAACCGACTTCTGAATTTCCTTTGCCTTGTACTCCCAGCCTCCCCACACCAACTTCCTCCTCTTGGCGTAACAAACGTAGCAAAGCATCATGAGTAAGATGTTGTCATCCAGTACCCGGCTCTACTCGTAGGTCTCGATTTCTCCTTCCAGTTCATCAAGTTCATCAAACTGAGAGAGTGCAACCTTGTCCACTCTTAAAGCCACGACGAGAACAGCACCGAGAATTGCACACACTCCGCCCACTAACATCACATAAGACGGATCATTGCCTGTCATCCCAAGAATAAACGGTGCACCAAATGCGACGATAAGTTGCGGAAAACTCTGCGACGCGTTGAAGAGCGTGGTGAACAAACCTGTGCGCTGGGAGTACCAAGGGTCGGCGTCGAGTGCATTCCCGACCAGCGTCCACGGCACGCCCATAGTAGTGGCCCACACAATCCCAAACAAACCGATGTCCAGCAGTGTTGTCAACCGCAGCCAGTCCGAGGGACGCTCCTGCCCTGGCACCCCACGCAACATAGGCGCGTACATGAGACATGCCGCCTCGACTATTTGCGAAAAAGTGTATACCCCAAGGACACCAAACTTCCCCAACAGTTTCGGCAAGGCCAGGGAGTAGCCCAACGTGACCAACGCCGTCAGTGCGTTTCCCTTTCCTCCAAGACGCACGCCACGCTCAAAAGTCGCACGCTCTGGTGTGCCACGCGGAGCAGTGCCTTTCCCCAGGTACACATTTCGTCCCACCCAGGTATTCACATACACAAACAACGTAAAGAAGCCACTCCATGTGCATAGCTGTACGGCAAACACGCGATAAAACGGTCGTGGCACACGCGCCAATGACGCCACAAAGCCCGTCCATCCCGGCTGGTTGCGCTCCGACATTGCCGACAACGACATCACATCACTGTCTCGATCCGACCGCGCGTCCGTACCGTTCGGCTGCAGTAGCGCGTCCGAGGTATCCGGTTCGGCGCTGGGCGGGCTGGCGGTGCCACCCGAGGGCGAGCCATCATAATTGAGACGGGTGGCCATGGCGATGTACTCGTCGATGGCATCGGTGGACGGGCACAACGGCTGCTCAGGGGTGGACACAACGCACAAAACCACCGTGAAAACGAGCACCATGGCTGCTATGGCAAAGAGGGCCTGTGTGTCGCTCGGGAAGATCGGGAGCATCTCGTGCAGATGTAGAGCGGTGAGGACACCGCCTATGAGATTGCCCAGACCTGTAAACACACCGACATATGCATTCGCCAAAGCTCTCTGCCTTCGCGGCACGACATCGGTGACCAAAGCGCGCAACGGCGCCTGGATCGCCTGAATCGAAAAGTCGAGTAGAAAAAAGGAACAAAGGCCAATGGCCAGAGCAACACGCGGTCCCCCATCCTTACCCGTGATGAGCTCTGCGATGGGTGATGCATTTGCAAACAGCAGGAGCGCTATCGATGTGAAAACGGTGCCCGCGAGAAGAAACGGGCGACGGCGGCCCATCGGGGAGGTGCATTTGTCCGAGGCGTAGCCGACAATGGGCTGAACGAGGAGGCCCGAGACGGGTCCAGCAAGCCAGGCGAGGGAGACAGCACGCTCCGAGATGCCGAGCAGGAGGAGCTCGGCGGTGCCCATGTTGATCTGGGCGGCGTAGCAGATCTGGATGCCGCACATGGCGCCGGCACAGGCAATAATGCGCCACAGGGCCATCGGGGGTTGGGCAGAGGAGGAGGCCTGGGACATGCGGTCAAACGACGGGACGCGCGGAAACGAGGGCTTGTCCGTCCCCATGATGGGAGACGGAGAGTGAGAAAGGAAAGAAAAGAAAAGAAGTAGGGAAGAGAACAGGTGAGGCGTTGGAACAGGGGGTTGACAGTGCGTGAGGGAGAAAGGATGTGACGGTGGGACAGCGGGGCGAGAGGTTGGTAGACGGAAAGGGTGTGTGTGTGGGTGGGTGTGAGAGTGTGGGTGTGTGTGTGTGTGAGAGAGAGAGAGAGAGAGAGAGTGTGTGTGTGTGTGTGTGTGTGTGTGTGTGTGTGTGTATGTGTAAGAATGGCGTCGTCGGAGCGCAACGACGTGCTGGGCAACATGTTCTCGTCCTTTGTGCAGAGGCGTGTACGCACGCCACTGCACCTGCCGCTGCCCTCCCCCAACAATGTCTCTGCCAGTCTTCCCCCCCCTGCTCATGCGGTGCCATCCAACACCGCCCTTCCCCCATCCTCTCCCGCCGCCCCCCGTCACCTTGGCGCACAAGGCGGTGCGTCTGTGCGGGGTGGTCGCCAGGGGGCAGGTGTCGGGTCTCGTGAGAGCGCGGGGGGACGGTC
Organism: Endocladia muricata; assembly: GCA_032356245.1. Classification (NCBI taxonomy): domain Eukaryota; phylum Rhodophyta; class Florideophyceae; order Gigartinales; family Endocladiaceae; genus Endocladia; species Endocladia muricata. Next base: position 22,432 of record JAUKWC010105598.1, read on the forward strand.
TGGGTCGCGCGTATCGGCGTCGGTATCCGGGCGCATCGGGGTGGCCGGCAGTAGCGTGAGGGGCGGAGTGGTGAGTCAGACGAGCGTGGAGGCGATTGCAACGGACTCGACGGCCGTGCGCAAGCCGTTTCATTGCGAAAAGTGCTCGTCGGCGTTCAAGCAGCGGTCGCAGTTGTCGAGGCACTTCCTGCGTGTGCATGAGAGGAAGAAGCCGTTTGCGTGCGCGCATTGCGACAAGTCGTTTGCGAGTGCGTTTGACAGGAAGAGGCATGTGGAGGTGAGTTTTGGGCGTTGTGGTTTGGAGGGAGGGAGGGAGCAAAGTGGCTTTTGTGACGTCTGACTGGAGAGAGCGAGAGGGTTTATACCTTTTGTGTGTGTGTGTTTGGAATAGGCGGTGCATGGGAAGAGGTGCATCGAGTTTTTCTGTGACCGGTGCCCGTTCCGAACGAAGCACGAGGCAGAGCTGACGACGCATATCCGGGCAACGCATGAACGCGATCAGTGCAGACTGTGTGGAAAGGTGTTTAAGCGACCGGCCAACTTGCTCGCACATGAGCGTCACTATCACTCGACCAGTTAGACATGTGAGGGGGGAGGTGAGTGGGTGCCTGATGCACACTGCAACGGAGTGTTGTTTGTTGATGTTGCGGGTGATTGTAGTTTTGGCATCGACCAGGGGTTGGGACGTGGAGGGACAGACGTGGACGTGGACGTGGACGTGGACGTGGATGTGGACGTGGACATGGACATGGACATGGACGTGGACATGGACATGGATATGGACATGGATATGGATATAGATATGGCAGATCAAGATGGACGCATGAGGTCGGGGGGGGGGGGAGGGACGTATTGGGGATTGGTGGTGACCGAAGGGTTTGGGAAAGGGAGGGGAGGGAGGGGAAGGAATGTGTAATGTCAATGGATTGGTGGGGTGTGCAGATCGAAGCAATGTGTCAACTGTAGGTGTTGTGTTGGGCGCGGGGGAGTACTCGCTGAGCCCGCACGCACGACGTAACCAATTAAACAAAGTGGGGAGGAGTCGCGTGACTGTACCCCTTTTTTTTTTAAAACAAAAGAGTAGTGCAAACCGGTCGGGTTCGTTCCACGGGGACTTCACTGTACGAGAGGTTTGTTCGCTGTGAGCAAAACGTGATTGGTACAGTATGAGCTAATGATGGACGCATGTGTGATGTAATGGCAATGACACATGCACCACTCTCCAGAGCAATCAACCGGACAAGGATCTTCTTCGGCAGCACCTCTATCCCCTTACCTCAACCGTCTACATACTCTACTCACCTTTCCCCCCCCCACACACCCAAACGAGTCCTTCCGCAACGAATAATACGAAACACCAACAGCATTTTAATGCACTACAACACTCCATAAATACCGTTTCAATACACCATCCCCATCCCACACACCCTCGTTCTCACCCACTACTGACCACACCTCCCACCCCAAAAAAAACCCTCTTTCCTCAAACCTCCTCCACTCTGATCGCCGCACTCGCCGTTCCGCCTCCCCCTTCCATGCGCACCACTCTCTCCTCCGCCACTTGTGCCTCCACCTGGGCCTCCACCTGCTTCACCAACTCCTCCTCCTCCGCATACGCCGGCCCCAAATACCCATCCGTCACCGCACTGGCCTCCCTCCGCGTGCACTGCAGCTCCCACATCGCCGCACACCCTCTCAACGCATCGGCGTCGGTCATTGCGTTGCGCTGCCGCTTCTTAAACGACTCTGCCGTCGTCACATTGTTTGCCATGAGGAAGAGGTGAAAGGCGGTGAGGCCGCCCGTGAACAGAAACGCCAGAAACAACAACAGCACCAGCACCAGATTCACGGCCACCGGCCCGGACAGGGCGCGTCGTAGCGACACTGCATAGCTCTCCAGCGGGAACTGGGCGCGGAAGCGCGCCGTCGACCAGTGCAGCACCAGCACGGACGTTGCCATGGCCGTGGCGCTGGCCAACGTGGCCATCGACACAAACGTGAAATACGACCGGTAGTTGCGCAGACCAATGTCATTCCCCAACCACGGGCAGTGATGGTCAAAGCGTCGCACACAGTTGTTGCACGTGGCGCAATGCGACGTGCGCGGCGGCCGCCAGATGCGGCACGTCTCACAGTACCTCACTACCACAGGGCGCCCGCGCACCACCACGCGACGCTCCCGCACCGCCGGCACCTCCAGCACGGAGTGAGGCACGGTGTCGGAGCGCGGCACAATGCCCGGGTCGGTTGTGGAGGCCAGATATGCGGCTGCAACCACAAGCGTGAACGAGGCCAGCATGACCACAAGCAGCACAACGCCCACACCTGGGCGATGGCGCAGTAGCCAGGGGAACGAGACGGCAAGCTCGGCGGCCAGAATGAGCAGGGCCAGAAGCAAAGTCAGAAGAGCACCGCGGTAGTCTGGACCGGTCATGCACAAGCCGTGACACCAGACGCGTGAGCGCCCGGCCGCTGCTGCGCCCGGTGCATATCGAGTTGGACGTGCACCCATCTGCACAGACAACCTTTCCACACCT
>JAUKWC010105709.1:0-24965 GCA_032356245.1 Endocladia muricata
CCTCGAACATGCCTCCAAAATCGGACTTGACAGCCCGTATCTTTACCGAGGCCGGCGGCTGGGGCCTGCCCACCATCGACGCTGATGGTCTGGCCGCCATTGCCCTCCTACGCTTTGCCAACATCCCCTTCTCCATTAATTCTGGCGCATCGCCGTCGATGACAAATGCCAACGAACTTCCTGTCGTCATCTTTGACAACCCCTCCGCCTCCGAACCCTCCGTCTGCGCCGGCCTTGCCAGCCTCATCGCCCTCTTCACCGCCGACATCTCTCTCCCCGACCCGAACAATCACCTCACCCCCTTCATGATCGCCGAGTCCACCGCCTTTGCCACGCTAGTCACGTCCCGCTTTGGCCCCGCACGCACGCACGAGTTTTTTCTCAACGACAAAAACTATGCCGACATTTACCATACGCTCCTGGAAAAAGGCTGGAGCTTCCCGCTGAACCGCGTCGTGCCGTTTCTGAGGCGGCGGGCGCTGAAGCGCTCCCTGGCCGGCCGCTCCGCAGAGTCGCTGCATTTTGACGCGGGCATGGCGCTTGCAGCGTTGTCCACGCGGCTCGGGGAGCGCAACAAGTTTTTCTACGGCAACGAGCCGTCTGTGCTGGACGCGATCGTGTTTGGGTATCTGGCGCCCGTGTTGTATATCCCGCTGCCGGGCACGGAGCTGCGTCGGCAGGTAGTGCGGTTTGCGAATCTGGTGGGGTTTGTGGCGCGCGTGCAGCAGCTGTTCTTTGCGCGTGACGGAGGGCGCATTGTGGGTGAGTTGGACGGGGATCGACTGCTCGAGGAGCGGAGAAAGGAGGTGGAGGAGTTGGGCAGTGATGCGACGCGCACGCAGGAGACGCGGGGCGGCGGGGAGGAAGACGAGGAGTTGTCCGAGGCGGAGCTGGAGCGCAGAAGGTGGAACAGTTACTTTATCTGGGGGTCGGTGGGGGCTTTTGCTGTGCATGTGCTGCTCGGACATGAGATGGAGTTTGAGTATGAATAACAATAAAAACGATGAAGAAGAGGGAGCGCGTGTGTGGTGGGGTGTGGGTCGTGGGTCGTGGCTAGTAGTACCTGCCCACGTTGCCCTCCATCATGACTTTCTTCCTCACCTCTGCCACAGTCTTGCCGGCCTGCACCTTTTGCCTGGCCGCCATATCCGCATGCCTCCTCATAAACTCCACCTTTTCGTCAATCTCATTCACTAACCCACCCGCCCTCTCCACCCAGTCGCCCAACTGCTTGACCATAGCCCCAATTCCCGCCGGCACGACAACATCCCTGCCCACAGCGCTACTCACCTCCACCCTGCCCTTCCTCTGATCCATGCGTGCGCGGACCACGCCGGCATACACGGCATCACGCACGACAAGCTCGACATCCCGGGCCCCAGCCACACCCAACTCTGCCTGCAGGCGCGCATAGGTGAGGACGTGATGACCGGCAGCCAGGGTGGCCAGGGTGAGAATGCGCAGCTTGCGCCAGTGCGGCGGGGACAGCGGGGGGAAGTGCGGCGGGGACTGCAGGTAGTCCGACACGGTGCCGTGCGCAAAGAGACGGAGCAGGGCGTGATGCTGGTGGTGCGCAGTGTGCTCAAGGGAGGCCAGAGGAGGGAGGGAGAGCAAGTCGACAAAATGATACAGGGCGGGGTCGGCCGTGGCTTGCAAAATGATCTGGGCGGCGGTCTCCGGGGAGGCTGTGCGCGCGGCGGAGAGGTAGGGGATGAGGGCTTCATTGGTGTAGGGACGCATCGTGGATGGAGGGGATGAGGAGGAGGGGGTGTGGGGCAGGTGGGGCAGGGAGCTGTGAAGGGTGCGGAGCGATGCGGCAACGAGCACAAGTCTGGAGGTGGAAGGAGGAAGGAATGAAAGGCGAGTGGGGGATATGTGGGGACGTGGTACTGTAAACAGCGGTTAGCAGGTACAGTACTGTAGATCAGTTCATAATACTGTACAAAGGGTATTGCGATGACCCTCGGCTCGACGAAAAGCCAATCGATACGTACAGTACGTGTCGAAGCAGTCTATGATACACATTCGAGAAATATTGACAGGTTTTCATAAAGGTAGCAACTTTGAGATCGAGCAAACTAGTGTCTATTGTACCTTCCGCCTCAGGCGAGGCGGATCTGCCTCATATGAGGCGGGTATAGGGCGAGTTATTATTTAAACTTAAAACCAGCCGATTTCTTAGATTTTTACATCATTCGAAAGGCCTTGGTCTTCTCCGTTTAGAATAGGGTTGAAGTTCCAGAAATTTCATGAAGCTAGTTTGTTTTGGCCTCTTGTAAGCTACAACAAGTCTAACCTTACTTTTCAAAAACTAAAAAGTACGAGAACGAAGCCTACACGTATGCAAATTTTGCATTATTATATCACTGACATGTCTCTGACGTAGATTTGCGATTACGTCCGTGAAACGTTGAAAACATTGCTCTCTTCTCTGTGCCCCCATTCCAGTGAAGCATGGATCTTGAATTATTCTTTTTCCTGACAGAGAGACGATTCATTTCCCGTGTTTTCAACTGCTATCGTACAGCGCCTTAAGTCCATACCATCGTCTCGATGCACAAATCAACTAAAACTGCCTCTCAGTGCGTACATTCACTCCTCTCCTTGCCCGCTTCCTTTCTACGAAAGACATCTAATCACATAAACTACACCGAATGCACCAGTCGACTGAAAAGAAAACCTTACTGCGAGTCCATAGAGAAGATGACATGGTTTGATGCGTCCTATTGCCTTAAGCAGTGTGTCTGCAGAAATGTGTGTAAGGCCCCGAAACTGAACCTCTCTTTGTTGAGAACCCAGGTCTTCGATTACTTGCGCATTGAATCGAGCAGGATGTTTGGTTTGTGATTTGGACTTTCCACTAACATTATGACACTTCCGGCTTTTATTGCTTCTAAAAATACGACAAAGATGCCGAAAATTACTCTTGTCTTGAGGTGCGTACCTCAGTCAGATCAGATTTAGCACCCATCTCAATACTGGGAATGGAGGGGCTGCCGATAATTGTCGCGCACGTAAACAGCCTGGGCTTCGTATTATAGACATTCAAATCTCCTTTGACGGGAGTCTGGTCTCTTTGTGCAGAAGAAGGGGAGTTAAAACAGTATGACCTGTTGTCGTGAAGCGGGCTCGAGGCTATGCTTGTTGCACCTGGGCAAGTCCTGAATGAACTAGTACCCGCGCCTCACCCATGACAGTCTCTTCTATTCTTGGTCGCAGTACAACTTCTTCCTGCTCACTTGTATTGATGTCACTTTGCTACTTTCGAACCAATTACACATAAATTATGCTGAAGTCGTTGCCCTCCATATTTGAAAAGGGCAGATGAGAGTTTCCGCGTCGACAAGATGCCCCGATAACCATGCCAAGATCGGCAACGGTGCCTGGGATTGGGGCCGCATCTTCTAACTCGGGCCCGTCCTTGCAAGGCTGTTCACGGTCCTCGTTGACATACGCATTGTGATGTTCCCACCTCGAACTTCGCCGACTACTGAAATCGACGAAAGGCCCGGCAAAAATGCACTAACACCATTCAGCATGAAAAGCATAACCTTGAAAAGTTACTTTCTCATTGCGACAAGTAAACTTACTTTGCGGAGCTGCATACACAAATTCCACACAGTTTTCACTCTCACGCGAACTATCCTTTGCGTTGGCAAAGTAGCGACCTGCAACATGCACGTTTTTCGGTGTGTGTTAGTCCTTACCAGCGTTTTCCTGTTACAACATGGCCTTGCAGACGCCGAACCCGTGTGGCGAAAGGATGTGCAGAAACGATTCGTATTGATGCTTGGGGAGGACGCCTCAGATGAAGCAGTCGGGCAGAACGTCTCGACCCTTTTGTTCAAAGATAAATCCGCTCAATGCAAAGTCCTTCGTTTGCATGAGGCTATGCGCATGATGAATGTCCAATGTGGAGCTGTGCAGTCGGAGAAACAGGCGTTACTGATCAATGCGCTTCTGAAAGAAATACCTGGGGTGGAGCGCTCAACACCGGATGCTATCCTAAGCTCTAGCCCGACGAATTCGCGAGTAAAGGATGACAACGAAGGAAAAGGATCAAGTGCACCGATGTTTCTTCCGGTGAGTCGCGTTCAAATGCCGAAAGGAGGGGCAATGGCACCATACAACTGGGGGCTTGACCGCATCGACGAGGAATACTCTCCCCTAGACAACGTCCCAATCGACTTTTCCTGTTACCCAAAGCAAGGAGCTGGAGTTCGCGTCTTCGTCATTGACACTGGATGCAAAGTTGAACATGTTGAATTTTCCAAAGCCATTATTTCGACAATGCCAGCACCAGGTAGCGACTTTTCAAATGGTGTCGATGATCATGGACATGGAACCCATATCGCAGGTGTCATAGCTGGTAAGAACGTCGGAATCGCGCGCGACGCCGACGTTAAATGCATCAAAGCGTTTGACAAGAACGGAAATGGAGCGGCTACAGATACGATCAGTGCCGTTGAGTACATCATCGAGGAAAAGAAGAAAGATACTTCCGTTCCATTCGTTGTCAATCTTAGCTATTCTGCTCTCACTGGTTTTAGCACCACTGCACTGGACGATATTGTCTACGCAACATCCGCGCACGGAATAATTTTCGTTGTTTCCGCCGGAAATGCTGCTGTGAACTCTTGTCTGTTTAGTCCTTCAAAGGCCGAACAAGCACTCACAGTTACCGCCAGCACGAAAAGAGACACATTAGAAACTGATAGCAACATTGGCCCTTGTGTAGAGTTTATTGCCCCTGGTCACGAAATTGTTAGTGCCGGGATCGACTCTCTGGACGATTACGAGTCGCTGAACGGAACCAGCATGGCCACGCCTCACGTTGCTGGACTAGCAACTCTAATTCTCGCGGAAAATCTCGACTTCCAGCAGAATCTGCCAACAGTCCGTGATAGATTGTATGAGATGATGGTGACGACCCGTTCCTCATCTGTTGCCGAATTTGTAATGCCCTTGATGGAAACAGGTTGCGGCGATCCTATGGCATCACCGTCAATAGAGGCGTCTGACGAGCCACTGATTTCTCCAGATACTCAGGTCCCCGAATTTGAAGAAATGCTCATGCCTGAGCGATCTCAGACGGTGGAGTTTCCTACGGCCTCAGTGGAACCGCAAGCTACGACCACACCGTCGCCGAGAAAATTAAATAGTTTCGGCCCCTCAACGCTGTCGCGGCCGGAGCATGGCGTTGGAAGCGAAGCGTATTGGCGAAGAAAGAGAGTGAGGAATATGAAACATGATCTTGGATTCACTGCCGCAAAGCGATCATCCAAACCAATGAAGAGATACCACTACTAGCGCAGTGAAATCGCAGCTGATGATGCACCTATCGCAACAACTATACTCCATTGCCCACGCGTAACTTTACGCATAGTTTCGCGATTGTGCCCAATGGCGTTCCCCAAATTTACGGTGAGGACCGCAGGACAGCCTCTAGGGAGATATACTGAAAGTGCCCGTGCTGCACTGAACAAAAAAGTGTATGTACATATATATAAACAACCCTCGCACTTTTCCTACCAGTCCAAGTTGAATCGAGCTAACTTAGCTGAGGCCGTGTCGAGGTCTTTCTGTGCTTTTCTACGCCTGTAGAAAATCGGACAATCGCCGTTACTGCACAAGACATCATGACATACGTCTCCCATGCACCTTTGACATTCCGTCCATAGTGCTGAGTACGACTTTTCAAGCTTGTTCACAATGTCTAGATTCTTCGTGTACAGCCCAGCTTCCTTCGGCAGACAGAATTTGCATACCGCACCTTCAGTCACAGGTCCCTTGCATCCCAGACAACTGAGGCGAACTTTCGCAAATTTCATCATTCCACCCTTTTTCGGTGTTACGACCGAAATAGACCGCGAATGCTCACCGACAAAGAGGGAGTTCACAGATCCCTTCATGACGGGACCAAATATTCTCTCAAGAGGTTTCCGCAGCATGTTTTCAAGATAGTAATTGTTGTCGATAGGTATATTGTGTTCCAACACATAAAGCGGGTCTTCAGCACGCGAGTAGGCTGGCTCGTTTTTTATCCCTTTCGTAATGACATACGGAACGCGGTCTCCAAGAGACGGAGCCGTTCCAGGGTCCCTCTTCCGCATCTTTTCTGCTAAAACGACGTGAGCTTGCTTATTCTCGTACTTGGTCTTCGACAGGGCCTTCGAGACTACCAGCAACGAGACATCAATCTTGTTTTGAAGAAGGTCGGAGACAACCTTCTTAACCATTGTTATCGCTTTCTGAAGGTCACGCTTCATCAGCAACAAGTCAAGAACCGATGAAATAACGTTTGCGACGAGGCGGCAGTTATCGCGCCGCACCGACTCAATTCCTTTGCAATCCATCCTATCATATTCTTCTACGTTTGTCCACAATAGGCCAGCATACCTTTTCTTACTCACAAGCAAGTACGGGTAGTAGCATTTCTCGAACTCCAGCTTCACAGGTTTGGGAAAAATCTCGGAAATGGCGTCAGCTGCTTCCTCACCCAGACGCATGCACTCCTTCAGAGACAACCCCTCCCCAAACTTGATCATCACAGAATCCGTATCTCCGTATATGACTGTGGCGCCCTTGTATCGTTTCTCGACTTCCTCTTTCGTGTTTTCAATCATCTGCCGACCGTATGCAGTAGTTGCCGCGGAAATCGCCATACATGGAAGTTTTCCTACCGAGGCGCCTGTGAAACCGTATACAGCATTTGCAGAAATCTTCAACGCCAGCTGTCTGCCGTTCAAAACTGACTTGACAAACGGATCCTCGGCCTCTTCCAGGTCCTTCTTTGCCTGCTTCCGTGCAACGAGCAACTCTTCGAGAATCTTTGTGAGAATCCCTTTCTTCACAGACTTCTTCACAAAATGAGCACCTGATGGTGTCTTTGAATAATCTTCAGGATTCATCCGACTCAGATGAGCCTGGTTGACCAGTGTACTGTAGCAAAGGTTGTGGGCCATGATGATGGAGGGATACAAGGAAGCAAAATCCAGCGTTGCAATTGGGTCTGTGTAAAACTTCGTTATCGGATCAATAACGGTGGCACCCGTAAACTGAGGGCCACGATCTCCACCTATCGGGCCACCGTGCTTGATGTCAGGAATGAGGAGATTGACTACGTGACTCTTACGGTGCAGCAAACTCACGACCTTTACCATGTGACCGCGAGACACAAGCCATCCCAACGGAATTCCTGTTACGCGCGCCATTTCCATGTAGTTGGTCAGCGACATCAATTTATCCATTAACTTGATCGGCAAAAGCGCATCCTTTAAACAATACACGGCCAACCGTCTCCTCGTCTGCTCATTACCCTTTTGCAAATCAGCAATAATACTGTAGTGCACGTCCTCCTTTTGCTGCCCCAAAAACTCTGCAGACACCGAATTGAGTGAGTACGACCGCAGCTTGTACTCCCTCGTAATCAACTGTAGCATATCGAACACGACACGCCCATGCATGGAAAATGACCTCGACTCATGCGTCCCAAACGCCGACGAGCTCATGCGCGTTTTCCGCATCACAGTAAACATTCCTGTCATCCGCCCGAGCAACGGAAAGTCATTGACTTTGAGTACCTCGGCGCGATCAAGCAGGTATGGCAAATCAAAGTTCACAATGTTATACCCTGTAAGAATATCCGGGTCGCTCATCCTCACGAACTGCGACCACGCCGACAGCATAGCCTTTTCCGTTTCGAACGACACCACATCCGCCCCCGCAATTGCGGCGCAGCTCTTGAGCGTAAACACGACCTGTGCAATCGGCGCCGGGTGCCCGTGCTCCCAGACGTAGTTAGCGATTTGAATCACGCTGTCATGCTGCGGCTCGGGGAAGACGCCCTTGCGCCCTGCGCACTCGATATCAAAGGAGAGACGGCGGAGCGGTGCTGTGGTCAACCACTTGCCTTCCGGCTTGTGCGAAATGATGTCATTCGCATTCACGTCCGCCTCCAGCTGCATCTTGGAGCTCTTCTCCTTACCATTCACGACGCGATACTTGCACGGCGGGATTGTCAACCAAGAGCACCCGACCAGCCCGACCTCAATCATAAACCGCAGCAGGTAGTCCAATGTCGTCTCAAACGTGGTGATCTCTGGAAGCAAGACCTGTTTCCCCCCCTGGTTAATCACCTTCAATCCCCCACTGCGCATTATTCTCGCGGCATCCTTCATCAATCTTGGATTCCGCAGCGTAATCTTATAAAATCGCATCTCCGGGTCTCCCGGCACAAAATACATTATACTTCTCTTCGTCACAATCTCCACCGCCACCACTGCATCAACATTTTTCACCTCCCCCCCCGCCCTCAACTCCTTCGCCAATGCCCCACGCATCTCCTCCACCCCTACATCCGCGTGCGTGACAGGCACATAAAAGTAGTGACGAAAACCACTCACGCGTAGCAACACCGACCCCCCTCCCCCTGTCACCCCAAACATATGGATCACTGCCCCCCCATGCTCATCCACACCAGATGCCACAGAAGCGTCCATCTGCATCATGACGAGCGGGTCGGCGTCAGGATTGAGGGCCGGCAACTCGGGACGCTTCCACTCGGGGCGCGCGCGCAGACTGGAGTGAGCGGTGAGCGGGGCATGGGAGGGGGGCGTAGAGGGGCTGAGCAGAGGAGAAGAGGGACAAGGGGAGGGGGGGACAAGGGAATACAAGGCGGCGTCCTCCTCTGCCATGAGCATGAGGTCGTCCTCGGGGAAGTCATCCTCGGGGAAGTCATCCTCGGGGAAGTCACCCTCGGTGTTGTGCGCCGGGGCGATTTTCTGCTTCTTTGTGGCGGGGCGCGTCATGGTGCGCACGGAGAACGGGGAAGAGGGATCAGGGCGCGGTGTGTAAGAGAGGGTGGAAGGGATGATGGGGAAGGAGGAGAGGAGTAGAGAGGTTGAACGATAGAAGTCGAAAGGTGGAACAATGCAGATAGGTGTGGGTGGGAGGGGAGCGACAGGGAAGGTTTGCGCACGACCAAAACAGGGACCAATGTTCGCGCCATGCACGTTGTTCGGATTCAAGAGCGGTTTTTGGCGGGAAGTGGCACACTGGATCTCACAAAGAAGCTATACAAGTTCGGATCTAAATCAGACTACAGGATCTCGATTGATACTGTACAAAACTGTACATCACCCCTGCACAGCAAAGCTCTTTGAAGAGTCACCCCCTATTGTGCTGTTATGACACTGAGCTAGTTTTAGTAACATATAGTACTCCTTATTACGAACGATTACTGCAACTAAGAATAAGTTAGAAGCAATGAATGTCTTTGCAATCTTTGAGGATGCAATGGCCTTGTGATTTGAAGCCGACTTACAAACGACACGACACTGCAAATGTTCGTGAGCAATCTGCAGATTGCACTCTTAATGCTGGGAGCCACAGCAAAGAACTGGATACGTAATGCAAACTCTGATGTACACAACACTTTAATAGGCGCGAATCCTCACTAGAAGAGGAGCAGTAGCTAGCCACTTAGAGAGGGGGGGGAAGCAGAGATGCAGCAAAAGGGTGAGGATCCTTTGTGAGCACCTGTGCTCTGTTCAACGTCTGCAGAATAGAACTGTGTCAACTGTCAACAACCAGCTATCCACTATTCTGGGGAATGGAGACCACCGCCACTATTCTGTAGTATTATCAGGCCTATAAATGCAAATGCTCGTTTTAAGTGCTGCGAGAACTCTCTAGAGCAGCAACTAACAACGCTAATGCATCAGCACTTTTAGCAAATGCGAACAGATGAGCCCTGCACCGCAGGCAAGTCGGCATGAGCGAAGCATTAATACAATAACTATAAATCTGGAGAACTTCAAGCCAAAAAAAGGTGTAAAAGCAAGCAAGGCGGTAGCGCAATGCACATATACACTCAAAGCAACTGGGATACAGATCTATAAGAATGTAAAGGGATGGGAGGCAAATAGATGAAGCAAGAGAGAAAACGCTCGCGGGCAACCTGTGCCCGCTACTTTGCCTGCGTATTCCGATCCCCGATATCTTCCCTTGCTGTAGCTGCAGGAATCACTCCGCAATATCGCACCATGTTTATCCAACTCACAACAGTACAGTTGTGAGTTGGATAAACATGGTGCTAGGACCTAAGGGATATGATAGAGGGATTGGCGCACAAGTTGGTCAGCATTAAGCTGGGCTGTCGCCTCCTACCTTTTCAGTCGCTTCTACCCGCTCGTTTTATATACCCGCTTCCAATTTCTCGACTAACCGTCATCTTGTCTGAGTCCAGCTAGTCTCTCGCTTCGGTAACTCACCCTTTTCGTAGCCTGTAGACGCAATGCAAACGCTGTAGTCCCACTGCAGTTGCATCCTGTAAACGCGTTGCGCGCGAGTGTCGGACGTGTTCGCGAGCCGGCTGCCAACGGGCGCAAGGAGGATTACCATGAGCTGTGAGGCTGAGACCGCAATGTATGTTGACACCTGTACAATTAGGGATTTGTTTACAATCAGATCGGCCTGTAGATTCTGTCTGAAATCACAACTGTCCTGTACAGCACACCTACTGCTCCCTCCTCACTTTCTGCGCTAACCGATGCTCCCAACGCCTAGTAACTGTTTTGCTCTCAATCCCAATCGAGCCCCCCCACCCACTTCTTCTCCTCCATCACCCCTCACCGTTCCCGCAATGCCTCCTCCCACCTTCCTTCCCTCCCCTCTCCTCCCTATCCACCCCCGCTGCTCCCCTGTTCCACTCCGCTCTCCTCTCTGTTGCGCAGACTCCTCCTTGCAAGACAAATTTGACCGCGTCTACTTCCCTTCCCTCAAGGCCGATTACGCCCATCTCCCCAATGTCCACCTATACGCACGCGACGACTACCACCCCGAACCCCTGAGCGCCCCTTACCTCTACGATAACCGCGCCCGTCACCTCCCATCCATTCGTGCTGCCAACCGCCACCGCCCCCCCGACCCTGCAGACCTTCCCTCCCCGCAGCCCCCGCTCCGCCGCACAGACCTCCACACATCCGACGAAATTGCCGCTTTTGCCCCGCAGATGCGCAACGCCGACGTAGCTTCGGGTCGCGTCTGGGATGATCCCATGCCGGAGTCCGACTTTGAGGAGCTGGACAACGAGCAGTGGATCCATTTTCGGCGTTATGACAAACGCGAGGAGCAAGCCGACCGCGGGGAGGCGGTGTTTGAAGGGTGTCAGGCCGTGCCGCGGCGGAAGGCGCGAGTGTATGAGAGCTTTGAAGAGGAGCGCGCAGATTTGGCGGCGAGTGTGGAGCGTATGCAGGACGATTGGCTGGATTTAGAGGAAGGTGGGGAGAGTTGGGGAGAGACCGAGCGCGTCCCAGAGAAAGGTGAATTGGAGCGGTGGAAACGAGCGGCGAGGGAGAGGGGCGGGAATTCGACGCAGGACAACTCGTTCTTTCTGTCACCGGTGCGGCCGCGGGAGGAAGAAGATAGTGAGGAGGGCGATGAGCGGAATGAGGAGGATGGGGAGAAGGCAGGGCGTGTGCCGGACCAGTTTGAGAGTTTAGTAGGACCGCACAGAGGAAGGTGGGAGGGGTGGGTAAGGGTGTGGGGTAAGGGAGAGGGGTGGAGTGACGCGAGGGAAGTGTGGAGTGAGATGAGTGAAGTGAAGGAAGGGATAGAGTGGAGCGTGGGAATAGAGGAGGACGGGATGGAGGTGTTGTCGCAGGTACTAGTTGAGGAGCCCAAGTTTCGGGAGAGCCTGGTTCCGGAGAGGGCCGTTAGCGCGGAGGGGAGCTTTGTGGCGGTGGGAATGGGGATGAGTATGAGCGCAAGATGTCTGGGGAAGGTGGCAGGGATGAAGGGGTGCTTGCCCGAGGTTGAGGTGTGCATGCTTGTGAAGGGGGGGGAGGTGGGAATGCAGCGGCATCGCGTGTTTCTTTGCTGCTCGGATGAAAAGGCGGAAGGGAATGGGCGGGGAAAGAAGAAGAAGGGGTTCGAGAAGGTCATTGTAATTATGGAGGTTAAAGTGAAGGGCCAGCGAGTAGGTGTTCAGAGGGAGTTCATTGGAGGGGTTGGTGATTTACTGACTGCCTCTTTGAGAGATCTAGAGGGCGTTTGGTCTGGAAAAGGGTTCGTCATGCATCCGCATTTTCCACCTATGCAAGCTATGGAGGTTGCCACAAAGTACGAGCTCCAAAGTGCCACGCACATAGCGTTGAACGACGTATCGTGGACGGAGCCTGAGAACGAGGACATTCCTGGGGTGAAGGACAGAGCAAGACAAAAACAGATGGCGAAGAAGAAGGTATCGAGGCGTGTCGCGGTCGCTCGAGCTCATGATCGCCAACGGCTGACAGCTTGTTCGATTCTCTCGACGGAAGACGGCATAGGGGATGCTCAAAAGGAGTCACAGGCATGGCAAGCGATTCCTTCAGAGCTTGATTTTTCAACGCTCCGATCGCCGCGGCTCGGCAAGTTTGTTGATGACTATTTCGGCCTTGTGTTGCCCGGATCATTTCTTATCACGTTTCCGGAGCGGCAGGCCTTTCCCAAAATGTGGAATACCATCACTATGACGCAGATTCATGCACCTGCGCGAAAGCGGATTACTGTAGGTAGAAATGCCGAGGGAGATCTCGTGGGTGTACTATTTATCTCCGAGACGATCACCGAGATGAAACGACGGTCAGAGCTTTGCGATGAAGTCGCTGCGTACGTTTAGACCCAGACTCTTCTGGAGACAGTCAATGATGCTTATACTGCTGTTGACGCATGGACCTTATCGTCGGCTACTTGGGCTACCTTCAAGTGATGCTCGGTGGCAAGCTGGAATGCATGACCGACCTGCAGGACGCGCTCTTCGTTCAAAAATGGGCCAGCAATCTGCATTCCAATGGGGAGCTTCGAGGACGAAAATCCACAGGGGATGCTCAGTGCTGGCAGCCCTGCTAAACTTGCTGGAATGGTCATAAAATCATCAAGATACATGGAAAGAGGGTCTTTGACTTTTGAACCTAGCGCAAACGCCGGGGAAGGAGAGACAGGCGAGACGAGTACGTCGATACCACTCGCGAATGCGTCGTTGAGGTACCGGACTACCATCGATCTGACCCGCTGGGCCTTCAAATAGTATGCATCGTAGTATCCACTTGAAAGTGCATACGTGCCTACCATAATTCGCTTCTTGACTTCAAAGCCAAATCCTTGGGCTCGTGACCGCGCGTACATCTCATTCGAACTGCGTGCGTCCATGTTTCGTACTCCGTACCGAACGCCGTCATACCGAGCTAGATTCGCTGACGCCTCCGATGTTGCGAGAACGTAGTAGGCGGCAGTACTAATACTCAGTTTTGGTAAAGACACCGTCTTCACCTTGGCACCCAATTTTCGCAGAGTTTCGATGGCCTGGCGAACACACTGCGCGACATCTGCATCGATACCCTCGCCCATCGTCTCCTCGATGACTCCCACAGAAATTCCTGTCAGATCGGCTCGACTCGAGAGCAAATCCGCGTATGCTGGTACTGCCGCATCCACAGTAGTAGCGTCCAACGGGTCTCGTCCTGCAATCACCTGCAGCATGAGCGCAGCGTCAGCTACCGAGGTGCAAATTGGCCCTACCGTGTCAAAGGAAGACGCATAAGCCAGCAATCCATGCCTCGATACCCTTCCATATGACGGCTTCATGCCCGTTACTCCGCAAAATCCTGCCGGCTGCCGAATCGACCCCCCC
The DNA here is from genome assembly GCA_032356245.1 of Endocladia muricata. NCBI lineage: Eukaryota > Rhodophyta > Florideophyceae > Gigartinales > Endocladiaceae > Endocladia > Endocladia muricata. Next base: position 13,673 of record JAUKWC010105709.1, read on the forward strand.
GTATCCGATCCGAGCGCCGCCAAACACTCTCCTCCTGCCACGGCAGACGCGCTTCCCCCCGAACTTCCCCCAGCCACGCACGTCGGATCCCACGGATTGCGGGTGCTTTGGTACGCCGAGCCCTCCGTGGAGGAACCCATTCCGAACTCATCCATATTTGTCTTCCCGAGGACAACAGCCCCCGCCGACTCCATACGCTCAACGGCTGTAGCCGAATACGCCGGCACAAACCCGTCCAGCAAAGCCGATCCTGCAGTTGTCGGTAGCCGTTTTGTGCATAGATTGTCCTTCACTGCCACGGGCACTCCAGCGAGCTTTCCGACATCGTCCCCTGCCTTAATTTTCCGATCGATGTCCGCAGCGCGGTTGAGTGCGGCCTCTGCATCCACATGCAAGAATGCTCCTATTGCAGGCTCTATAGTTTGGATACGGCGCAGCGCCGTCTCGAGAAGGGCGGTGGCAGACGTTTTGCCGCTACGTACATCAGCGGCCTGCTGCGTGATTGATGGACGTGAGGCAGATGCCGCGAAGGGCCGCCGAAGACGGCAGGGGGGAATGCGGATGCGCGGCACAGCGAGGGCTGGCAAGAAGGCTGTTGACCGGATCGTCATAGCGTCAGCATTCGGAATGTGAAGACGAGAGAAATAATTCCGACAACGGAACTGTCGTATGCAGGGATGCCGTGCCTGCAAGTTCTGAACCTGGTGATAGTAGTGCACTGATTTCGTGTATGGTTGAAGTTCGGAGGAATGTACCAACGACTAGATAGACGCAAGGCAGTTGTGAGCAGAGATGAAGAAGCCCGGCTTCTCAACGCTGCAGCCAACCTTGAATTGACTTGGAAGGGAGCAGAGTGCGACGCATACTGTACTGCACTTGCACTGTATGACGGGGGGGAGATCTGGGCCAGGGCAACAGGGTTACCAGAGTTGCCCCACCATTTCATTCGCAGTTTACTGTACTAAATTTAGTGGTCTACAGTGTATTTTCAAGGCTGTACAAAACCGTGCGTGTTTTTCACACGTGTATTGGTTGCGAGTACAGTATGAACATCGTATACTGATATTCAGGAAAGAGTTTTTCTCTGGTCATTGACAAGATTACTGTACAAAAGCAGAAATATTACCACATCTTTAAACGATATCGACGCAAACAAGTGAGTCCTAACCCAAGGTCACTTGCCGCTCATAGCGTCTATTGTACATTCCGCCTCCTACAGTATGAGGCGGGTATGAGGCATGTTATCATTTAAACTTAAAACTGGCCCATTTCTTAGGTTTTTTTTATCATTCGAAAGCTCTGGGTCTTCCCTATCAGAATAGGGTTGAAGTTCTAGAAATTTCTCGAAACTCCCACGTATAATTTTGAAAGGGCCCCGAACACTGTCCATTTGAAAGCATGAAACCCTTTACAACCTTACATGTTTCAATCTTCCTTCACCCCCTCCCTCCCCCCCCCTTCCCCCCTCCCTGTGTTCCTTTTTACCCCCAGCCGACCCCCAATCCTTTCCTTTACCCACCAAAAACGTCACACTTCAGGCACACCGAGATAATCTCTCCGTGACAATATCCAAGGGCACTTGGTGGGCACCAGCTTTGTTTTCCGTGTCGGATGCTCAAATCAGAAAATTGCCAACAGCAAGGTTTTGCAAACTCCTACAAGAGCTAGGCTCTGCTGCTTTGGAGGGACAAAAGACGACACAATATTCGGGACATCTGAGGTAGACGAATTCCACCGGTCGCTTTGTCAACCGTGGTCAGAGTCATTTCTCAATTAGTTTAGAGCATGCCCTCCTCGGCTTTCCTCATTTTCTGAACCCTGCACTGCTGTACTGTAATTTGAACTTGATGAAGCACGCAGTAAATCTTTCTCCAAACCCAAAATAGGGGAAACCCCAATAGCCGCAGCAATATTCAGGGTGTATCCGGTTAGTTTACCGTAGACACTTTAATCACGCACAAATAAATCTCATGTCGTGGTGCATTTACAGTTCGGCTTGTCAGGAAAATATTTGCTTGTAACCTACCCAAGTACTTTGCTAATGAGAATGTGTAAGTGGCGTTCAGAAACCGGATTTGCGGATACATCAAAATGTAGGAAACAGGCACGCACGATCTGGTTGCAGTTTCGTCCGCACCAGGTGAAACGAATTCGTCCAGCAAGCAGCTTGTGTTCCGTACTGACTTGCAACTGCGCGTAGACAACGCACCGTCTTTCAGAAAGGGGAGCCTCTTTGCAAACTTCTGCTCGTCGGTAGAGTTGACGCCTCTGTGTTGTACAACGTACCAAGCATCATTGTGTTTGTGTGGAGCCTTTCGATTTTCGGATTTGATGCCAAGTTCTATGCGTATTCTTACCAGTGGACAGATTGCGAACATTCAGTATTGATTGTCTACCGACGGCTCATCTCACATCATCTGAACTTTGTTTGAACTTTGTTCGGAGGCAACCCTTCGGAACGCTATCGACATTGCACTGCGCCTCCCACTTCCTCCTCTGCTGTTCAGCTTTTTCGGCAATTCAGATGAGTTTGACATGTACAAAACTGGACCGGTCCGTTACGCTGCTGCTGTACGTCATTCCTATTTAATGAATGAATTCTGCTTGGTTTCACCCCTTAGCCTGCCAGCTTTTCCAATCTCGCCTGCAGCAACTCCGAAACCGTATAAAATTTTTGTCACCGCAGCTCGTGTGCTCTTCTGATACTTTTCGTCGCCATTTCCCCGTTCTACTTGTTCGGATCGCCTTCCATTATCCCCCTACGCCACGGATTATCGGCAGATCGTACGTTATGCATGTTTTCATGGACATCGGTGTGAGTTGTTTTGAACCAGTGCATATTCACCACTGCTTCGGCTACTCAGGGTAGCTCAAGGGTAACACATTTCACTTTTCCTACACGTCTCGTGTTACTTGCTTGTCATTATGCTCGTACAAGGCTTCGGCACAGGTGGTTCTGGATCTGCAGTAAGGTCCTCTCGGAGGTATTGGTTTTAATCTGTGTTCCAGTTGGCGTCCTTCGGCGAAACACGAGAAGTTCTATTGTCGATACATCTGGTGTGATAGGCTGGAGTGCATACCGGATTCATCGTTCTTCACACCTGGCAGAGTCATGGGTGGTTGATTTGTTGTGCATCTGCCATCCTCATCCAAAAGAACCGAAAGAAATTAACGCTCTTTTCCATTTGCATTAGCAGCATGCTGACAATATGTACACTTTGGTTCTCAAGTTTGTGTACGTCAGCTGAATTGCGAACCATGTGTCACAAAAGCGCTGTATACCACGTTGTTCCGATCCTGACATTGTTTTCGATCAACAAATTGCACCATGTGAAGATGAATTTGCAGTCTTACGCTCATTTTGCCACCTCCGGAGAATGAAAAGCACTTCTACACATGCTTGGAGAGCAGAACTCGTCGTTCCTGAATTGTGCCTCCAGTGGCATCTCCAGTCCATTTTTCCTTTCACCAATATCTTCTCGTCGGTAACGCTCCATGTCTTGCACTCAAACCTTCGTAATAGAAAACAGCACCGCTTCGTGGTTTAGTTCAGCTGTCGTTCACGATACTTCTCTACACTGCACAGGGCACTGCTTTTGACTGGTTTGGTCGTTTCATGCGCAAAGGCCGATTACAGCTAGTCTATACTATGTTGACGATGCTGCATACTTTCTGCGCCACAGGAAAATTCTAATCTTCTTCCGTGATATTAACCCTATCGCCCGGCGTCAGAACTCGATAGACTCCCAAGGTTGCATCGACGCGTCGTTCTCCCAAGGCGTTAAACACTGCATGCTCTACACCAAGCGATATTTCTTTCTGGGTGCAGCTATATCACCTAGCATTTGCCATGCGCTGGCCTTCTCCGGCGACAAGAGTGCGTTGGAAGACTCCGGTTGCCTTGCCATTCTTACTTTTTCTCATTTGTGACAAATTTCCAGTGTATGCTCTGGCGAAAGATGTACAGGAGCAATACTCTTTGCATTTCTTGCAGACTGCTGCGCAGTCCAAGTATTCAATTGTAAATGAGGATCACATAGCATCTATTCTGGAGGAGGAGTTGCTCGGATCACTGGTTCGACAGGAGGATAATGGGCCCTCGTTTCTGGTAAACTCGAGAGACAGCCTTGTGACCATGACGAATGGAGAAGCGGAAGAACAAGTTTTCTTCACGTTCAAACCGGCTGAAAACCAAACGATTGACGACTACCAACTTTCTCCAGTAATTGGCAATGCCGACATTCTTAACGAGACCGACATCAGCATTTTCTACACGGAGGACTTCAGTCGAGGCATCCTTGCGTACAATGTTACGGTTGATCTCGATTTTAATAAGTGGGTTGGTATCACTTCGATTGGACTCCAGGCGCTGAATGCAACGACAGCAGCGAGCGAAGTGTTGTCAAGTACTATCCAGATTATAGTGGTTGGCATAACCTTGTTTGGGGACTTTGGAAGCAGTGGTAGAGGGCTTGTTGGAGGACCGAATTACCCTTTGATTCTCTCAGTTGCCGAGCCACTCTCAGAGTTCTACCTGAATGTATTTATTCAATATGCGGACGGGTCAAACTCAAATGAGACCTTGACATTATCGCCCGCGAATGCAGGAATATCCACAACGGACCTGGATGATCAAGTCATATACAGCTCGTCATGCTCGCAGTCGATTGGGATTTTTGATGGTTCCGATGTAGCTTTGCCCGGCGATTGCGGCATCGGGTTTTCAACTAATGAAATCGGCGGCGATTATGTTGGGCCGAAGTTTGGAATAGACTTCATTCCTTATCAAAATGGATCATTTATCACGTCATTTGAATGGAACGACCTCGTTGTGGGAAGCGATTTGGAGTTAGAAGGATTTGGAACCTACATTGATGTTTCACTCTTCGGTGAAGTTCCACCGTTAGTAACGCATATAAGCCCAAATGGGCCGTTTCAGATATCTGGTACGGATGATGTGACTGTCAATGTGGAAAACCTGCCGCAAGGTTCAGAACAACTAGAGCTTTGGTCCTCCTCACTGTCTATATTGTTTGCTGACGAGACTAGGAATGCGGGCTTCCTTGATGGCAACTCGGTATTCTTTGGGAATGGCACAGTATCGCTAATGTTCACTTTGCCAGCAGGGAGTGGGTCGGATTTGCCATGGGTCTTGACGGTCACCAAACCCGACGGTGCCCAGCTCACCGCAATAGACCTGACAAATCCGCCATACTTATTTACGCTTCAGAGTACTCTCTTCATTGACGAGATTTTACCGAGTTCGGGACCAGAAGAAGGGGGAACCGTTGTGTCTCTTATAGGAGAGTTCGCCGATGTAGGGTTATCGAACGTTACGGTCTTTTTCGGCGATTTTGCCTTAGACTCCGAGTTAATCTCTTCTGTGACTACCACCAACATAACGTTTGAGGTCCCTTCTCGACAAGCAGCTGGAGCTGACTTCAACGTGAGCGTAACAGCAACGCTGAACAATCAAAACTCCAATTCCGTTGTTTTCACCTATCTTCCGGGTGTTCAGCTGGAGTCGCTTTCTCCTTCCTCGGGTCCAGTTGAAGGAGGGACCGAGGTAACAATAATCGGCAACTTTGATGGATTTGAGCAGTTCTCTGATACTTCCGGCATTTATTTTGGGGAAACTCAAATAGATGCGAGTTTAATTCAGACGGTGAACTCTACTACGATAGTTTTTTTAACACCTCCTCATTCGGCGCTAGGAGATCCTAGCTTGTACATCTACGATGTGAGCTTGGTGGTCTCGGGGATTTCTTCAAACCCCCTACCGTTTGCATATGAATCCCCACTGGAAATCACAAGTATGGAACCTGATTCTGGGGACGAAGCAGGAGGAACAGTAATTTCGCTGACCGGATTCTTCGCCTCGTATGTTCCTGCCACATCAGCAGTCTTCTTCGGTGGAAAGGAAATCAGTGCTGCAGACGTAGTGCATAACGACACTGTAATCCAGTTCTCGTCTCCACCCCGCCTTGAAATTGGCAACGCTTACTCATACGACATCTGGGTAGCCGTTGGAATCCAAGAATCAAACAGAGTTACATTCACTTTCGAAGATATCGGCTCGTCAACATTCATCGACGTCAGCGGTTGTTCGATCGATTCAGAAACCGGGGTCTGCGTAGTTGGAGCTTGCGCGGATACTACATATAGAGCAAAAACCTCTGTGGGCGTCAAAACTCAGAACCCGACGTATAATTGGACTCTTGTTGTCGAGGGTTCCTCTATCAATCTACTCGCTGCTCGAAACATCGTCTCTGATGCTGAAGTACTGTACCTTCCCTATACTATTTTTCAAGGTCAAGGGACTTCTCATATTCTAATTCTAACCATCGAGACTGACTTTTCGTCTTTTCAGACGAACTTTCAGCTTCGTTACAGTGTCTCTCAGAGCATTGGTGTGAAAATCAGTGACCCTCAAGCGAGGTCGAAATCGGACCCTAATGTCACTTTGACTATACCTGCGGAAATCGGACTTCCTGGTTGCAATCGCGGAGAGTTCTCAGCGAACCTTACCGAAATATCGTACATTTGGGGTTTTCGAAGCTCAGTGTATGTGTTCTCACATTTGAACAAGACCGCTCCTGAAGATGAAGTTAGTCCAACGCTTCTTGGCCGAGAGTTTCATATACCTCAGCCCCTCATGGAATATGGTGCATTCAGATTGACATTGACAGCATTTTTTACTCAACAAGAAACAATTCGCGGATCAGATTCAACGACTGTGATGATTGAACCCGCACCGTTAATGGCCCAAATAAACGGAGGTGAGCTGACTCAGTTTGTTTCTGGAAATCAAGATTTTATTATGTCTGCGCTCCAATCCTCGGATCCAGACGTACTTAGTGGAGATGCCAGTGAGGATCTCACATATACTTGGAGCTGTCGTTATGCATGGGATGGTTCGATGTCCGATGCTCTTCCTTGCGACAACAACCTTTTGTCCACTTCAGTCTTTTCTGCAAGTATCTTCACAATATCTTCAGGATCATTCGATTCGGTAAGAAATTCGACGAGCGAAGTTCACATAGAATATATACTACAAGTAGCCAAAACCTCGGTTAATGCTACGGGATCTGACCTTTTCCGATCCTCCGATCCTGTCAGAACGACGCTGATTCTTGTCAGAGAATCCTCTCAGACTTTTGAAGCTCTAGATCAAGTTGCGATTACCAATAACCAGTCTGCCGTGATAGATCGAAGACGAGTCAAGTATTACGAAGATTTGACGATTACTCCAATATCAGAGACAGATGAAACAACTTGGGCATTTGAGCTCATATCTCCATCATCGCAGTCGCGAACGCTGCTGGCTTCGGACGCGAACCTTCTCACATTGCCTGGGTATTTCAGCGTTGGAATGCAGGCCGGGAGAGTTTCTTTGGGGCTCAAAGCCAATGTCCTGTCCCCGAATACGGAGTATATCTTTTTGGTTTCGACGTTCCGAACCAACTTTGACGCGAATGAGCAAAAAATTGCTTTCACAACAGTGGAGAAGCCAGAAGTGTTTTTGAGTGGAATTAGCACACCCATAGGAACTGTGAATGATACATTTGCGCTGTCAGCATACACCAGCTACGAAGGGAGCTTCAAGTTTTTTTTCATGCTCACAGATGACTTTGGCTTTCAAAGTTGCGTTGGCGGCTGTCAGGGTGAAGATTTTGTTAAGTTCAGACTTGCCACTGCTGGAAATTACAATGTGCGTTGTGATATCTACGATTGGCTTGGATTTGCCTTGCTCGCCTCTGCTAATGGTGGCAACATAACTGTGACCTTGCCATCTGATTCGGATATTAGTATGGCGATTCTTGCAGTCGACGCAGAAGATGCCTTTCTTGCGGGGGACCATTCAGATTACCAACAACTTGGAGCTGATATGGTAAAGTACATTTGGTCTAATGGCCAGAGTTTAAACCCCGAGAACGATTCAGAAATTTTCTCCGACTTCGTGCAGGGTATGAATCAAGTTGCAGCAAATGCTGTCCCAAATGCAATCCAAAGTGCAGCATACGTGCGAGTGGCAGCTGCACTTGCAAGCTTGACCCCAGAATTAGGCATCACTTACGAAACTGAATCATTATACTACCTCGTCAACATTACAATTAGTGCTGTTGAGCGCGTTCCTGATAATGGAGCCCTGCAGCAATTGGAAGAGCTACTGGATTTTTACGATTTAACACCATCTTTAATTTTGGCAACGTTTTCAGAGGGGACCTCAAGACGTCGACTTTTGCAGGAGCCGCAAGATGTAGAGACGGAAGTGCGTGCGATTTGGTTGGATCTATACGAAGTTATGAAAGAGCAACTAGCGGTATCCGTTCTGAAGAGGTGTTCTTGCGGATGTGTTGAAGAGATACAGACAGGATTACCTTCCGAATCTCAAAACTCGTTTGGTTTGAGGAGAGCAGCCTTACGGCAATCAAGTAACCTGCCACCAGCTGCCACATATGTGAACCCGGCTCAGGGGAGGCTGAGCTTGGTCAAGATGAAACTCGCACATTTCTGCAATCCAGAGCAAGGGTCCAGTCTAGTTCTCCAGGACAACACTGCAGAGGAGGTGCGGTTTGCCTGGTGTGGTGGATTATTTGAGGATTCCATCAAAAAGCTGTACTTTGCTCTCGCTCAGACTCCAGATTATGTGTACATGTCTCAAGTCAGACGTAATGTCACTCTTTCAAATGGTTTAGTTTCTACGCTGATATCTACATTGGACGGCAATACGATGCTTGATGCCACTCTCCCGATTGACAGCTGCTACACTGTGACCATGCCGATTCCTCGAAATTTGACTGAAGGGGTAAGTGATACCTCATCTGGAGACTTTGCTCCACTTGGGATAATGCTTGCTCCCAAGAAAGCTTGGGGACGAAATGAGACAGAGGGTCTGTACGCTCCCGTTTTTGATGGGATTGACACTGTTATATCTGATTCCGAATCAACAAAAGACTCAGGTTATACAACCGCGAGCCTTCAACTTTCTGCTACGGGCGTGCTTGCCGTTGCAACCAGATTTGCATGGCCAGGGGGGTCCGCATTCTCGTTGGAAGGAATATTTGTTACAGCTATAGAGGTTACTGCGATCACGCTAGTAATTTTTTTCCTCATCCTCATGGCGACTTTGTCAGCGTGGCTAATTGCCACGAGGCTTTCTGCGGTAACTGGCGTTACTCCACCAGTAGAAGTAGACTTTACTTACGTTGAACGCGATGTTTACGGTCGTGGGACTGCTATTGATATGATGGATGATCAAGAATCATACCCTCGCAGAGAAGATGCAGGGACTTAGTGGTGCATCAGTACAGCTTAACAATAACAATCTAGCTAACTACAGAATGAACAATTCTCAGTGACGTGATGTGTATCACACCTGCTTTAATCTGAGAATGAAGAACGAGTCGCAGTAGCGCAATGTGTGCAAAGTAAAATCAGGTTTGTCATGCCTTCTAAGAACTGCGAGCCGCTTAGCAAAATTGCCAACAGTAGCGATTACATCCCGCGAGATGTAATTTTTCCGAGTTGGCGAGCATAGTCAAGTCCTATGTAGATGTGCAAGCTGCTAAAGCGGCCGTTTCAATTTCGCGCTCTTTTGGGAAGATGAGGTCGCTCGTGTAACGAATCCTCTAGCTCCCTGAATGAGGGCAAGAAAGCTTGTCCACTGCCTCCAGCATGGGGAGCAGATACGCCACCACTGCCAGACCTATCTGCGGCCTGAGAATTTCCTGGTACTGAATGTGCTGGACTGCCACTAGAGCACCTAGACGCAGACATCCTTCCACCGGCAGAGGATTCGGCCGCTACACCGCCACTTGACTGAGGAAGCTGTCTTCGTGAGCTACTTGGTGCACTGATTCGATTAGTGCGACGGGCTGACACATCCCTAGTTCCTAACGACGACGCCTTGTCAGCATGCACCGCACTACATTCTCTCGATTCTTTTAGCTGCCGAGGATTGTTGAAAACCCTGTCAAGAATCGTCATGAGTGTCACTCCCGAAGTCGGTCGTGCGCACTGGCGCCCACAATTAGTGCTCACAAGTTTCGAGCTTTCGCCATCTCGTGGGATGACGACAGCACGCACAATTTCTCGGACAAGATCTGGTTTGATGTCGTGCACTCTCCGCATATCCTCGCCACAGTCATGCAAGACGGCCTGCACCAAAGGATCCCAGTCACGAAAGGCACTAGGTCCCCCAATGTAGGCAAGCCAGCCGCGAAAATCGCGAAATCCAGCCGGTTCAATGACTTTGGGCTGACCAACAGCTTCAGAAAAACGAGCTACGGCGTCTTTCACACTTGACGATAGCAGAGAGGGACGTGGCTGCCTTCCTCGACGCCTTTTCACCGGAGGTGCGGGCTCATCCACTGGAGGTAATGAGGCATGCGCCATTCGGTTAGACACATGAGAATGCGAGAGATAAATGTTGGAGTGGCAAGCGGTAAGCTTTGAACCCAAAGTATCAAGCCGCGACACTCCTGCCTGAAGCAGATCCTCTCTCATGTAAAGTCAGAATTACAAATGTGACCGAGAATAGTGTGAGGAATTATCCTGTCATGCGAGTAGAGTACGTGGACAGGAGATCTTGTCGTCACTCTGCAAAGGTTGAAATTGAAAGAGACAAACGGTGGGCTTGAGGGATTGAGGTGGTGACTGGATAGAAATCGAAATTGGGAAAGTGATCATGTGTTAGTAGAGAATCGCCTTGCGTACGAGATGCGTGCCGGAGATGACGTCGGACAAATGATGACATCCGAAGCGCTGGAATCATCGGGGCGCGGGATATGGATACATACAGCACGCCTGGGAGCAAAGAAAAAGATACAACAGGCCCGCAGATACACAGCGGAAGGCGAAGGGTGCGACCGAGAGAGAACGACACAGAATGCGGGAGAAGCCTTGCTTTGGACGACAAGGGACTGGTATGGATGCAGATTAGTCGCACAACAAAAAGCAGTCGGGGCAAACACGACACACCGGTTTGCTCAGCGAATGATTACAAATTGGTCAAATTGAAAGGAACGGAAGTGGTGCGTGGATTTCCGAGCGAGGCGGCGTGACAGAGGGGAGGCGGACAGGGCGGTGAAGGACGAGAAACGGCAAAGATGACTGCGAATGTTGCCCGATTGAAGGACAAGGCGGAGAATGTGGTCAGGGACTGAAGTAGAGTAACTGAGTAGAGGCAGGAGTGGGCCACAGAGGAGGCAATTCATAGAGGAATGGTGGGCCGCGGCGTGGGCTGATTGAAAAGGGGGGGGGTGGGGTGGGGGGGGGGGGGGGGTAAGGA
>JAUKWC010105820.1:0-24953 GCA_032356245.1 Endocladia muricata
CCCCCCCCCCCCCCCCCCCCCCCCCCCCCCCCCCCCCCCCCCCCCCCCCCCCCCGGTGCTGAGGAGGGCGGTACCGCGGCGGCATGAGACGACGGAGGAGGCGTTGGATTTGTTGGGGAATGCGGCGAGAAAGTACATTATCGTGGGGGGGAAAGGCGGGGTGGGCAAGACGTCCATGTCTGCTGCGGTGGCAACGGCGTTTGCGGATCGTGGGCAAACAACGCTGATTGTGTCGACGGATCCGGCGCATTCGTTGTCGGATGCGTTTGGGCAGAGTGTAGCCGGGGGGGAGCCTGTGGCGGTGATGGGGATTGACAACTTGTATGCGCAGGAGGTGGATCCGGACTCGATGAAGCGCACGTTCAAGATGATGTCGGAGATGGGGGGGGGGGATATGGGGGGGATGGGCATGGATGATATGGGGCTGGATGATCTCAATTCGTTGTTTGAAACGATTCCGCCCGGCTTTGACGAGGCTGTAGCCTTGGTGGAGATTGTCAAGTACATCCAGGGGGATGCGGCGTATTCACGATTCGAGCGGATTGTGTTTGACACCGCTCCGACGGGGCATACTTTACGGTTACTGGCACTGCCGGACTTTCTGAACGGGTTTTTCGGGAAGATCATATCCATGAAGAGCAAGTTTGGGAGTGTGGTGAACCAGTTTAAAGGGATGTTTGGGGGACAGGAGCCGGACATGAATGCGTCGGTGGCGGAGATTGAGGAGTTGAAAAAGTCGATGGTTATGGTGCGCGACCTGTTCCGTGACGAGGTGCAAACGGAATTCGTGGTGGCCACCATTCCGAATATGATGGCCATCTCCGAGTCTGGGCGCCTGGTGCAGGAGCTGAAGCGCGAGAGCATTCCCGTGCGACACCTGTTTGTGAATCAAGTGCAGCCGAGCAATGATGGGTGCGCGTTTTGTGCGGCGCGGCACAAGGAGCAAAACGGGAATATGAGATTCATTGAAAAGGAGTTTGATGGGTTGCAGATCTCGACGGTGCAGAGTTTTGACAAGGAAATCAAGGGAGCCGGGGCGCTACGTGCGATGGCATTGCAACTGTTTCCAGAGCGGCAGGGTAGAAGTGCAGTTGCAGAAGTATCCGAGTCATCTGATGGCAGCAAGGGCGGTGCACGTGCCGGGACAGAGGATGGGACAGCTCGGGCCGCTCGGGCAGAGGCGGAGCTGGTGGAGTAAAGAGAAGGTGTGGGGGCGGGAGGCGAAGGCGGGAGACGGAGGCGGGTGCGTAATGTGAAACGGTGGGGGGGGGTCACACAGGGAGGGAAGGCCGAAGACCGAGTATTGAGGACGAGAGAGTTGTCGATGAGGGATTGGAGGAATGGATGGACGGCAAGAAAAGGGAGTAGGCAGATGGCGATGGAAAGCGTGTTCGCAACGGAGTGAGTTGAACGGAGTTGTGTGTGCTGACGGGCATGATGGCAGGCGGTGTGTTGCAATGCAGTACACAGGAAGCGTAGAAAGGAAGGGAGGAAGGGTGTTCCATGAGGTTGCTTTGTGAGTGTCACGCTGTAAGGATGCGGTTGGGGAGTGGTTTTTGGTTTTGGGGGTTGTTGTCCATGTGCACCACCGTTGTGGCAAGTAGTTGGTTGTGCATGATTCGTGACTTGGGCGTCTGTAATGCAGTGCAGCCGCTGCCCCACATACCCACACTGGTCAGTGGTAAAAAAAAAGGGGTTCCTCTTTCGACCACCCGCTTGCCTCACAGTCCCCTTCTCCTTGCTTTCCCCGTCACGCCTTGCACACACATGCCCACTTGTGCCTCCCTCCCTTGCCCCCCCTCCTCAGCCCTCCTTCGCAGCCCCCCTCCCTTGTCTTCCCTCCTCGGCGCCCTCCTCGGCGCCCTCCTCGGCGCCCTCCTCAGGGCCCTCTTCAGCGCCCTCCCCCTCCATAGCCCCTCCATAGCCCCTTCCCCCTTCTCATCCCCTTTTTACAACTATGCCCCAAATAGCCATATAATACACCGACCTGCCCCCCCCCCTATCCTGCCCCGACCTCATCTCTACTTCCCCTCCCCCGACTCTCCTTTCATCCTTCCCGTTGTGCAGCTACAGTATATACTACTACTTTTCGGTTCTGCTTCACGCCAAGAGGTACTCTGCTTTCTCTTCCTCCGTTTCGTCTCATTCGACAACCCCCCCCCTCTCTGTCATCCATCCTTCTTCGCGCGTTTCCTCTTCTTCTTCTTCTTCCTCATCTTCTTCTTTTTCCTCTTGGTCTTCTTCTTCCTGTTCTTCCTCTGCTTGTCCCCCGGCCTCCCCCCTGACTCCTTCGTCGCGCGCCTCCCTGTCGCGTTCTTCCAACTCGCCTCGCCATCCTCGTCCTGCCGCCCCGCGCGTGCTGCATGTTTAGTCTCACCCGCACACCCCCCGGCGTCGCAACACGTCTTCCCGACCTTCCCCCCCTCCACGCTGGCTGACTCCTCTCCTCTTCTCGTGGTCTCCACTTCTCGAGCCGCCATTCCGTCGTTTACACCTCTTCGTCCGAGCCCCTTGTCGACCCCTCCACGTCCGCGTTGAAAAGTGGCGTTTGTCGTTGTGGTCTTTCTTCTTCAGCCTTTTTTCTTTTCCTCGTTTACACTATGGCAACCAGCGTCAATATTGGTGGCGGCGATGACCAGTTCAACCGCTACAAAATGCCCGTGGTGCTCGGCAAAGTCGAGGGTCGCGGAAACGGCATTAAGACAAGGATTGTCAACTGTGCCGATGTGGCGCGCGCCTTGCATCGTCCGGCGGGCTATGTGTGCAAGTTTTTCGGATGTGAGCTTGGCGCCCAGACCAAGATTGATGAGTTGGCGGGCGTCTTCATTGTGAATGGTTCTTTTCAGCAGAGTGTGCTCATGGATGTGTTGAAAAAGTTCATAGACATGTTTGTGCTTTGCACAAACTGCACTCTTCCAGAGACTGACCTCAAGCTCAAGAAGAATGGCAATATCACGCAAGCATGCAATGCATGCGGCTCAGAGGCCTTGTGCGACATGACCCACAAGCTCTGCACCTACATTGCAAACAATCCGCCAGATGGGAAGAAGAAAAAGGCCGAAGGTCGCAAGGACAAGGCCGCCCGCCGAGCGCTAAAGGCCAAGAAGGCAAATGGAGAGGTCGTCGAAGATGATGACGACCGTGCCCGTCGCAAGGCGGAGCGTGCGGCGAAGAAGGCGGCGAAGAAGGCGGCTGAGTCGGGTGAGTCGATGGGTATGGCGGCAGATATGGAGTTTGCTGACGATGAATTTCCGAGTGCCGTAAACGGGGATGACAACGACGACGATGACGACGTTCAGTGGAGCGTGGACACCTCCAAGGAAGCGCAGGAAGCGCGCATGCGCGAGCTCGGGGCGGCGGCTTCTATTCTGGAGAGGGCTCCGGCTGATGAGGAGAAGGACCATGCGCTCAAATTGCGCGCGTATATTGATGATGGGAAGAAGCCGAGTAAGGTGCTTTCAAAATCTACAAAGATCTTTGGCGAGGAGGATGCGATACAGGGGATCATGATGGCGGCTGTGGAGGATGAGACTCTCGCAACAATGGTATCCAGTGTCGAAACTCGTGCTATGCCGGTGCTGAAACATCTCGGAGAGCCGATGGATATCTCGTCTCAGAACGCGTTTTACGATTATCTCGATTGGGCGGGAGGGCGCGATAAGAAGATGCTTTCCGTCCTTCCGCACATTCTCAAGGCAGCTTATGAGGCAGACGTGGTTGACGAGGAGCACATATTCAAGTGGTATAGAAAAGTCGATGGTCGCGAGGACGTCCGTGAGGCCGTGAAGGTGATTGTCGATTGGTTGGAGAATGCCGAAGAGGATGATGACAGCGACGAAGAGGAGGAGGATGGCAACGACGACGACGAAGAGGAGGAGGAGGATGATAACAACGATGATGAAAGTGAGGAGTAGGTTCTACCTTTTCGATTTTCTGTGTTGCCGTCAGCAGTGTCAATTTGGCTTGCTAGCAAAAGCTCGTATGAAGTAGCTGCAGTCTCCGCGAAGCTGTGCATGGCCGATGGTGTGCAATGCTGACTTGAGCAGCAATTGTTGTCACAAGATCATGTTGTGACCTCAAATGTAGCGAGTGACATCTTGTAGTATTCGGGCTCTACTGCTTTGCTTCCTTGTTTGATATGATAGATGTGCCGTCTCTTCCTTCGTTGTCGCAAACCTGCTTCTAGTGAATGCTAATCTGGCATTCAGCTGGGTCGATGGGCAGACGCGGTTGCGGCGCGAGTGGATCACATGCAATGTTTTTCTTGTGTTGATGATTTGTATTGTTGCTTTGGGTCAACGTTTGTTGTTTCTACTAATGCTGGCGTTGAACTCGATGTATCCCACAGGTTGGAATTCAATAATCAGATACATGCCTTTTGTTCACTATCGCCACACCTTCTTCCCTCTCCCAGTCTGCAACAATGCAAGCATTCTCTGGACTGGCCGCCGTATACGTGCCCAGCCAAGCTTTCCATCCATGCCTCCTCAACCTTACTACGCGCGCCAAGTCCACCACTCGTCTGCATTTTTCCCCAATCACTTTCCTCCAGTCATCGTGCTCTGCTCCTAAACCCCAGCTTGCTCCCCTGCATACCTCCCGGAATGCCTCTTCATCCACACCCCAACCCTCCCAGACGTCGTCCCCCCATTCACACAATCTCCGACAACACGACGCAAAAACCATTCTCACGCCACCTCTCCACCTTTTTACAAACTCAATTAGCATCCCTAGCGCCATATCCAAACCCCCACCACAAACATGCTTTCCCACGACCCTCAGCTCCCCACACCCCCTTAGCTCCTCCACCCCCTCCAACCACAAATCCTTCACATCACACCTCAGCCTCCGAAACGACCCCCGCCCTTCCTTCTCCCACGCATGAAAGACTCTATCAGCCTTGTACCGCGTGCTCGCACGATCCACGGCCACCACTGCACACGCATTCCCACGCAACTGCTCCACCTCTGCCGCGTACAATGCCGTATACGATCGCCCCGCCCCAACCTCCAGAATAGCCGTTCGAGAAGATGGTGGAGGCATCAACAGCAAGGCGCAAAGCGCCTCGATTTGTGCAAAGTGCTTGCGTTCTAGCTTGGTGGACGAGTCCCTCTCGTTCGCCCAGCGTGCCGCAACACGCGGACCCTCAGGCAACACCGACGCATGTGGCTTCTCAAGCATGAGATCGTCCACGGGAAGCCGCGCAAGCAGCCTGTCTACCAGCGCCTCAAGCCGTGCCGTGTCCCATCCTTCACCATTGCCGGCAGATTTTTCTGGGTAGGGGGAAATCGGGGGCCGGTTGCAGTCGCGGTGGAACCAGGGTTGGGACGAGACAGCGGCGCGGCGGCGGAGAACAGGGCATGCAGGGGAGGATGCACGGATGTGCCGGGCAAGCGCGGCGGGAGACGGGAGCTGTGTGTGGCAGTGAGGACAGGGGACAGCGCTGGAGTGCGTGGCGTGCGCACCGCAGAAGAGGGTGTTGGATTTGCGTGGGAGACGACAAAGACGGTTCTTGTGGGGAAGGAGGTAAGTGCACTGTGGAGGGGCGCCACAAGAGGGAACGACCATAATTGGAAGCACCCTGTGCTTCAGAGATGGCAGGACCTGAGAGAGCCAAGCAAGATGAAGCTGTCGAGAACCAAGAGAGAGGATCGGATGCACTATAGCACGTGTACCGTGAGGGGCATATCCATTGAGGGGGAGGGGGGACCGCTGCCAGGTGGGAACGGACAAAGTATGATTTAGATTATGAAGAGTAGCTCTGGGATCCAATGATTAATATCCCAAAAGTGCAGGCGGCGGCGGCGTGGCCCGACGAATGGTGAGCACCAAGCCTGCGGCGCTGGCAAGCCGTCCAAGCGCCGCCGCCCACAGGCGGCGGAAGGTCTGGTCGAGCGGCGCCAGCTTGCAATGATATCCAACTGTCATTCGCCACCTGTCCTTCTCGACCCGGTGCCTTACCCGTGCTGTGCCTTTTCCGTGCTTCGTTGGTGTAACATGTCGATAAGATATAGATACAATCTTCCACCATAACAACCGTTGCGCCCTTACTTCAGCCCTACTTTGAAAGGGAACCGAACCCGTTCACTCTCCCCGCATCTCCTCTCCTCGACATTATTCGATGATGTCGCGTACTATGAGACGCGAACGCGCCGCGCAGGCATTCCTGCCGCCACCGGCGCTTCTACGTAACACAACTCAGACAACCACCCCGCAGGCTCCGCCCCCGCGTGTGCCGTATGCCGCCACTGCCGCCCGCGCCATCGACCGCAATGCGGTTGCGGCCGCCGCAGCCTGGGGCGTTCCGCCCAGCGCACATCCCAACGTCTCCATATGGGGCTCTGGCGTCGGTATATGGTCTGCAGCTGCGGAGGATAACCCTACAACGCCGCCGGCCACCCCCAAGAGACCGACACGGAGAGGCCGACGCGGTGGCGGCGGCGGCATGCACAGGCCCGAATTGTCCCCCGACACCCCACCGTTTGGAGCTGTCGTGGCCGAGTCTGCCCAGCCTGCGCATGCTATGGAAAGCTTGCCCGTACCATCTGCGGCGGTTGAGAGCGTGCAGGCGGAGGTGCCGCCAAGTATACCGATCGGGCCGCGTCCGTCACCGGAGATGCATACAATGGCAAGACCAGTGGTGAACTGCGTTGTGACGGCGACACCGCTGTCGCGTGTGCAGGCAAGAGGTCCGTCCGGAGGAGGGCGAGGGAAGCCTTTAGGAGGTATGTCAGGGGTGGTACCTGCTTGTGTGGTGGAGCGTGTAGGTGTGGTGAAGTCGCGGGTAGAGATGAATCGAGAGCACGCGGAGGGAGTTCGACAACTGGAGAATTGTGTGAGGAGACGCAAGTTGGATAAGGCAAAGCGATTGTTGTTCGATGCGAGGGAAAAGTCCGCGTTTGGGGCGAGGCATTACAATATGTTGTTGGATGCGTTTGCGAAAGCCAATCGGGTCGACGCAGCTGCAGACCTATTTGAGCAGTTTTCTAGTGCTGGACTGCAGCATGATGTCGCCAGTCACTCTATCATGATCTCAGCAAATGGGAAAGCAGGTCGGATAGGTGCCGCTGAGACATGTTTTGAAAGGATGAAAGCTGAAGGTGTAGTACCAAATGCGTTTACATACTCTGCGATGATTGAGGCGTTTGGAAAGGCGGGGCAGTTGGAGAAAGCGAAGGCAACATTTCGATCGATGACAGCAGAAGGCGTTGCCCCCAACGTTGTAGCCTACAATGCGTTGATGAAGGTTTGTGTCAAAAGAGGGCGCAGCCGGGATGCTTTTCCGTTATACAAGGAGATGGAAGCGAGTGGGCGCAGCCCAGACGTAGTGACCTACGGCACTTTGATTGATGCTTGTGCGAAGATGAGGGATTGTGATCGTGCGTTTGATGTCTTTGGTAAGCTGCAACAACAGGGTATTAAACCCAACCGCGTGTGCTTTGCTTCCCTGATTGACGCATGCTCGAAGTCGCAGGAAGTCAACCGCGCCTTTGACGTTTTGAATCTCATGAAGCGCTCTGGGATATCACCCGACATTTTTGCGTACAACGCATTGATCGATGGCTGCGGGCGTGCCAAGCTTGTTGGACAGGCGTTTGAGGTATACCAAGAAATCGTTGGCTCCAGACTGAAGCCAGACAAGGTCACTTTCAATGCACTAATCTCAGCATGCGGTCGTGCGAAAGATTTGAATCGGGCTTTTGAAGCACTGGATGCCATGACACGAACGTACAACTTGCAGCCTGATCGACATACTTACAATTCACTGATTGATGCATGTGGGAAGTCCGAGCGTCTGGACCAGGCCTTTGAGGTTTTCGACCGGATGTTGACCGCCGGGGTTAGGCCTTGTGTGGTAACCTACAATGCACTGATTGATGCTTCCGGGCGAGCAAGACAACTGGATGTGGCGTGTGATTTGATGAATCGCATGAGAGCGGACAGGCTGCGACCGGATGTGTACACGTTGAATACATTGATTGCCGTTTGCAGCAAATGCGGGGAGATTGAAAAAGCGTTTGCCGTCTACCGTGAAATTGTTAATTGTGGAGTGAATGCTGACGAAGTCACGTACAATACGCTCATTGATGCCGTCGGGAAGAGAGGAGAAATGACTCGTGCGTGGAAATTGATCGAGGAGATGATGAGTGTTGGCGTCCGCCCTTCTCGTGTGACGTACAGCACGTTCGCCGGATGTTGTGCCAAGAATAGAGACGCGGACTACGCTGTGCAGCTTCGTATGCTGATGAGGCATACGGGAGAAAAGCCTGAAACCCAGACATTCTCGCCGATGACCGATGCTTGCATTCGCGGTGGACGAATCGCGGAAGCAGTCGCACTATATGAAGAAATGCTGGGAGCAGGTTTGACGCCATGGGATGGAATTGGGCGGCACCTTGTTGCGGCTTGTTACAGCCAAGGGCATATGCGCCAGGCTGCCTTAATTTTTCAGTCATTGAGCTCGACGGATCGGGCTCGAATTGACGAGCGTGTGCGATGCTCGTTGTTGCCCATTGGGTCTGATACATTGTCAAATTGGAGTTTTGGGGCTGTCAAGGATATGGCAGCGTTGTAGCAGTTTTGGACAAGATGTAGAGTTGCATGGGTAGTGGGTCGCACCTGTGATGTTGGATGGTGGGTGTCTGTACGTAGATGTGGGTTTTGGGGCTCTGTTATGGGATTTGTATCATATGACGAAGATAGGTCTCGGGTAAATTCTTAGACCACGGGGATTAGGCTGGGAGGGATTGTATTGTCGGAAATGCTGCCTGTTCGTACTATAGTTTTGACATGGTCAGACCGTTGATGGCCACCTGCCAGTTGGTGCAGGTGACATCAGAACGGCCGCCAAACGATATTTGTTCTACTGGTAAACAATAGTCAAATGCTTGCTCAACGGGACTTCAGGGATTAGTGTAAAGCGACTTCGGGGTCCACGATAAGAAGATTTACCACTGAGGGCAGTGAAGCAGGTAGATTTGCCATTCGAATCGAAAACAATCTGATGGGTGCAGACGACTTTTTCAATCTGGTATCGCATATGAGGCACAGCTGGACCACTTAGATTCACCGCGGATTTAATGGTGCCTTTCGCTTGGACAAATCTCGAATATATCACGTCGATTTCAAGTTTCTGCAATAGCATTTGTTGAAGGCGGCCTTGAATGACCGTCAAGAAATGGTGCAACCTTTGCAGACAACACAGTCGCTTGCAACAGAGTTTCATTCTGAGATTGTTGCAACATGCAGTGTCGGGAGGTAAGCAGTCTACTTGTTTAAGCAGGCTGCCCTTCGACACAAACGTCAATGAGCTGAACTCCGTGGGTGCCTTGAACGGAACTTTCCGAGTGAGTGGAATTTATTGGACATTTAGCCTCATCTGAGGTCAAATTGCCTCATATGAGACCAAATTTCGCGGAGATATTAAAGTCTCAAGGAGACGTCCATTTCCGCTGTTCTTTATGTCTACTTGAAGGTCTTTGAGTTCTCTATTCTGGCAGAGTGAGCTGTAGAAAAGCGCAGCGAACTTTTTGCGCAGTCAGGGTTTGAGTGCAACGGAGTACGCTACCCTTTGTTTTGATATCATTGAAGGGGGTGAGGTAAATTACATGTACAACAACTAGCATATTCACCATACGTATTATATATATTCCATATTTTGTCCATGGTCAGTTGGCCTCATATGAGGCCAATCTTGACCACATATGACGCAAAATCCAATGCCCAATAGACACTAGGGCAGATTTGTATGGGGCATACTTGTATTGAACGAGTACAGAGCGCATGAGGGTTTCGTGCTACATAACATACCATTTATAATAACAATTTCTTCATTTTTATCCAATGAAGTATGAATAAACCCAACTCAAGGAATAGTCTCTCAGATATTCCGGCTTTCCGAAAAACTCAAAACATGCAGTCGGGTCCGTTGATCACCACAACTGTTTCTGATTTGTTCAAAACGTTTTGCGAAAAGCGGACAACCAGTTGTCGCTTTCGGCATGCACACGAGTTCTTCGTCTAGAATATGTTTCACATCTACAAGTAGTTTGTCAACGAGAATTGGTCACGTAGACATGGGAGCATGTGTGCGAGTCGACGCAACTGCGCAAACTGCCTGGAAACCCCCTCTGAAAGTAGTACGCTGTAGTTGTGAGGAAGTGTGCAGTGCGTACCAAAGGGGATGCGTGATGCAATGATGAAAGCCCCGTACTACACCTTCACCCTTACAAACATTCGGGTTGCGCAAAACATTTTGGTTTTTCATGAAATGACTGTCTGCAAAGCAGTGGTGTCCTACATAATCCCTGAACAACATGATGCAAGGTGGAATTAGTCCAGCTCTAAATTCCACCTCAATTTACTGAAATGCTCTGTAATGTGTCATGCACCTTTGCTCCCGCCGCCGGTAACTCCTGGCCTTGGCAATGGTACTCTTCCAATCTGTAGCAAACATCTTCGCCCACACCTTCCTTTCACATCTCCTCGAAGTCCCTTCACTTTCACTCACCGTATCGTGTCGGATCCGTCCCAGTTCCTCTTGTCATTCTTCCGCAATGGTACGTGAAAATGTGACATCCATTTGTGTTCCTCTCCCGCGACGTTATCGGACGATATTCCCTCGCCCCGGCCGTCACCAGAGCGTTTCATTTCGTTTCGTTTCGGCCTCCCATCGTTTCCAGATTTCTTTGCAGGAAACTAACCTTGCCTTTTCTTTGTGTACGCCTTCAATGCTTCGCACGCTCGCAGCCGGCCCACAAGTCATTCATGATCAAGAAGAAGCTGGCACGTAAAGCGCGCCAAAACCGTCAAATCCCAAGCTGGTTTCGCATGAAAACCGACAACAAGATTCGTTACAACAACAAGCGCCGTCACTGGCGTCGCACGAAGCTTGGCTTCTAAATGTCGGCATGCCACGTTGGTGTTGTTCAATCGCTGCGATTCTTTCCGCAAGTATACTTCATGGGTGCCCCTTTTGGCGAGCCGAAATCACTTTCTGCGATCACTTCAAAGCGAGTCGAAGGATTCTGGGTTGTTACGGTCATGAGCGTGGGCATTCAGTGAGGATGGCGTAACATTGTAAAGTCTTCGAGTTTGATAGCTTGGATTGCGTTGTTTGCGCCCGTTCGCGACGACAGGTGCGATGTCTTACCTCCAACTGCCTTGCTAGTAAGTTTATAGCGTAGAAAAGTACGTCAGTCTCGATGGCACACTACTCTACGGTGAATTGAAACAAAGTGACTTTTTGTAGCCTTATCACCCGGTATCGGGTGCAAGTCTTCGAGGGGTTTTTTCGCTTTGTTGACACGTCTGCAGTCCACATGCCATCTAATTGTCTGCCACCAAAATGCATGTTTTGCGCCTCCTAAAGAATGCAAGTGGTTTTATTGACATGTTTGCTTTTCCACAAGCTCGGCGTGCGCCTCGAAACTTAGCGCTTCCTACCTTGTAAGAGTTCTGTACATTTCAGAGCCGTCCCGGTGTGAATCATTCAATTTTTTCTGCTGATAACAATTTCGTGTCATTGCCAATAGCGCGCACCTAGTGTAGTAGTCGATTCTGTACATCATGCAGTTTCGCCAGCGTATCACTTAGGACGCAAGTATATGCGTCCATTCTCTGGAGCTGAGGCCCCACGTGTTTGAGGCATCCGACGTTTGCAACCATCTTTCATGCGACGAAACGGTGTCTCACTCGTCTCAGGTTCTCCGCCGGACACTCCCCCCTGTTTTTTAAGCGGAACATTGGATCGCAAGTCAGCACCAACTCTGGTCAGTCTCCGTTGCGAGCTCTTCGCAGCGATACCATCACTCTTAGACGTTTGTATACTTTGCACGTCCTCCGGCGCGACCTCTGCATCCATCTTCCCGTTCGACTCCTGTATCTTTCTCTGGTATTCCGCTCCGACCTCGGGCACCTCCTCATCAACAATGCTAACCCCCGCGTCCTGGTCCTCATCACCGTCTGAGTCCACAAACTCTTCATCTTCGGCATCTCTTTTCGCCTGCTTGCCATTCTTCTGTACCCCACCTTCATCCGAGGTCCTCGAAACTGTCGTAATTTCGTCCCTTCCGCGTTCATTAGGGAGGTCACTCCTACTTTCCTGATCGGCCTTCCCGCCGCTTCGTTCTAGGCGCGTGTATTTGCGCGGAGCCCCACTGGACTCTTCTCTCGAAGTAGCACTTCTCGTGCCCGCCTTCTTTGAAGGATTGTCGTTAACAACCACCCACTGCTTCTCCTCGTCACCGTGATGAGCGATTCTTCCGACTACAACTAAATTTCTGAAATGACCCTTGCACTGCACCCAGTTCCTCGATCCCTTCAACGCGCTCACAATCTGCTTCAACACCCCAGATTCATCGAGTGTGGAATGTACACTGATCGTATCAAAAAAGATCTTATTCTCCTCCTCCGTCCAATTGATCCGCACCCTCTTACTTGTTTTCTCCCTCCCCTCCTTCATTCTTCGGGATTCCCCTTCTAGATCCATCGCAGAGCTGCTCGGACCTCGCTTCCGTCTGCGCACGCCCGGCGCATCGTCTACCATGTCTGCATGCATGGCATGCTCAGCACGAGACTCCATGGCCTCCTGTGCAGTATAAGCGCCGCGCGAGATAGGTACTGGAAGATAATCATAATACAGCGGCATGGAACGAGGTCTACCTGAGGGAGGATATGAATAGCCGTATTCTCCCGACGTGCGTGGGTCCTTCGAGCGCCCAGGCCATGCCCGGCCATTAGCAGTCTCTCGGGGAGCATGTGGAGAAGATGACTCATCACGAGGGTATGGACCTGCCGCTTTTTCAGCTTCCTCTGCGTAGGCGACGAGTGTTTCACCGATCTGAGTCCCCGAAAAAGTAAAGTTTGCAGTCGAATAAATCATTGTCCAAATCACATCACACACATTTCATACATTAGTACTCGCTAGAGGGTAAACGTAGTTGACAAAGACGCCGTTCGCCGTGTCTCTCAGTAACGCACCTTTGAAAAATAATGCCCAACGTCCCTCACGGTTGATAACCATGAGAAGCGATCCGGAGCTCGGCCTGGAGAAGGCATGATGCCGGTTTGGTTAAAAAAAAAGAACGGAAACCCTTAGATATACAGCCGATCTGACGAAAAGATCAGTTGAAAACAACTAGCTATCTAAGTAGCAGTAGGAAGAACAAGTGAAGACCACAAGCTTGAATAAATGTCAGCTGCCTCGACAACAAACAATCTAAAGATGTAATGAGTACCTTGTAGGCAGGAGGCAAACGCAACGAAACCTTGCTCGTTGGTGGGAAAACTTCAAAAGACCGGGAATAGAAATCCTCGATAGCGTGTGAGGAGCTATATAGACAAAGAGTAACTGGCGTTTGGGTGAATCGAACGCAGAGCGCGGGCTAGACCAACAACAGGAAGGGCCAGTTGGCGGTCATACCACGCATGGATTATGGTGTTGGTAAGGCTGACAAAGACAAGTGTTTGTTTTTTACCAGTGTACAAGTATTGATGTCAGAAGTCGGGATTTCAACGTAGCAGCCGCTTTGTGGACTTTGATCAAATAATAGAAAAGGTGACAAAATAGCATGTAAATTTAATACAGAGTCGACTTTTTGGTCACGTTTCATTCGCAGCAACATACATGACCGGTCTCGAATTGTGGAAACCAGGAGTATATGTGACCGTTTGTTGCGATTTTATCTAGACAGAGGCCCATCTGTTTCGTACGTAGGCTTACCACGTTCCAATTTTGGCTTGAACTAGACTTTTATTAGAACAAGAGACCGATTCTCCAGGACGAACATATCCCCAAATCCTTCTAAATGCCCGACGTGGCAAAAGAAGAACAAGAGAGAGGTTGCTGATGACTGCCATGTGAAGTCCTTATGTTTTGTATGACTCAGTCAAGTACTGTACACCAACCTACAAGCTCAAATAGCGGATAGTGTGCCTTTTTCAGCTATACCTAGCTACTGTAGCTAGGCATACTCGTACATCTCTTGCTGAGTGAAAGTAGTAGCAAGCAAAAGGCCCATAAATCTTCAGGAACCGTGCACTTTACCGGTACTGCAGTTTGGCTATTCGAGTTGACAATCTACTAGCTGCTCTAAGTACAAACCCGGCTGAGGCCAAAGTTAGGTGGAATTTTGGCGTTATGTGCGGTTTAGTCTCGATTAACACGCACAATTTGAGACCATGATCGATCGCTGATTTGCTGCATACAATCGTTGCAACAAAACCTGGTACCCAAGCTGAAGTTATGTGCTATACCGGTACGCAAATGCATCTAAATGTGATCCTTTTGGAAGATACTAACCGTTTAACTTCAACACCTCTACACGCTGATAGACGTGAAGTCTGGTCGAAGCCTGGTCACGCTGACATTCTGTGATGCTAACACGCCGTTTGGTTAATCTTGCCACACTCCCTCGGTACTTCCGGCGAGTGCAGCTAGCGTGATGGTCGCTAGAAGTACAACAGTCCAGAGCTATCTGCTTAGGATGTGCTGTCCACATTTTAACAGTCGCGATAGCTCTTCCATACAAAACGGGACTGTGTCACTATGTCTTTCCCGCATTAGATGCAGTCATGCCAGTTTAAAAGAAGTACTCGAGAGCTATGTGTCGCATGGGGCTATGTAATTCCAACCAGAGAGCACAGTATTTGCCATACCTGATGCAGGTATCACGTTTACTCCAGAGATGAGAGGCACAGTCAACTCTGTCATTCTTGGCATTACAAGTGAGAGCCTCAGTTTGCTACAAGCAGAAGCAAAGACAATAGGGAATAGGAACAGTTAGTGTATCGATGGTCCATCACCTTTGGCAATTATCTCGGGACAACTGACAATTTGTCAATCTCGGATGCATTTGACTGACCTTCCTACCTCAAACGCAGATCCTGTCAGGAACTCCCTCTGGGCATTGCAAATCATTCCTTGCCCAAACACCCACTTAATTCAGCATGTGCATTGATTATCGATATATACTGTAATTATTCTCCCTAGATGTAAAGAAGCAAAGGAGTCTTGCGTTCCTTCGTCTCCACACTCAGATTGGGCAATAGAACACATTAATTAGATCGCCTGCTTCTCCTGAGCAATCACTAAAAACCGTTATGCATTTGATATAGTCAGTCACTGTACACTCTCTCAACCTGCAGCCCGTGCCTGCATCGCGGTACAATGAAGAGGATCAGTACTCCTGAGTGAGAACTATTTCCACTCAACTTCTTTCGATCTAACGTGAAAACATGCAATGCTTGAATACTGCGCCATCATCTGGAGTTTGTGCTCTCTTTGCGATACAGTTTGTGCATTGGGACGACGACTCCTGGTGTGCTACAACTTTTAACAGCTTTCACACTAAGCACAGCCCTTTCGTATGTTGCCCACTTTTTGACTCGGAGGTCGTATTGTGATTCAAAAAACACAATCAAATTGGAGTTAGTTTAAGCATCAGAGCAAGAGAACATCCTCATGACAATCGTGCCATCCAGACATTCAGCAGCAAACTCTGGATTCTGGCTTTTTCTGCAATCTCCTCCGCTGTTGATTACAGGGGAATGGTGGAAAGGGCGCTTTTCCATGTCTCAAGAGAAGAAGAAAAAACCTTCTGTTTTTGCGTTTAGTTGCATCTACTCTACAAGTGCGGCATTTATAGATGTCGCAATGACTTTTGCCATTTCTTTCTTGATGCGTGTCTACTGCTGATTGGAAGCACAGCTTGGTAGTTCAGTAGAAACTACGGCTTATCACCTGCGAAGACAAACTCCTCTTTTATTTGGCACGTACGTACGGGATGATTGCATTGCCTGGGGGGTTGTATGAAAACTCACTTCATGATAGATCTCCACAATTTTGCACTACGCACCTGAGGAAGCACATGTACAGAATTACAAATTGGGAAGTACGTTACGCAAGTGCGGTCCTAGGGTATAATACAAACTGTCCTGGCTCTAGAACAATTTGCACGTATGCTCGCGTCAATCGATCTGCCGATATCTTTCTTCGGGTCACTCTCAATGGTCACGACACCTCTCACACACCTTCAGCGTCATTAATATGGAGTTTCTTCCAACAGATCATTCAAATGACTGCCTGCACTCGATATCTCAGTAGCATTCTTACTGAGGTCTATAGAGACAGCCATGTCTACACATCACTGGCCATGCATCCTTGCATGTTGTGGTGTTCACCACTAGTCATCGCTTGACGTACAATTGCTCTTGAAGGTCAACGTCTACAAGAACTCGTTTTGCAAGTGTACCACTTGCACAGGACAATATCGGATTTATATTGCACAGTTCAATTTTGCTGGTTTCAGAGTCATTCTCGAACAACTATGCTATTCCATTTCGGATAAACCCCCCAATACCTGCACATGCGACCTGAAAGTTACGCATATTTATGATGCAAACCTTCAAAACCTTCACTTTGTGCGGGAATTGGATCTATTGTACGAGGGTCGTGGTAAGAAGCCGAGATCACCCCAACATCCTGAAGTCTGAAGCATGTGTTCTACGCGATTCGTCACAAAACCAATTTTCGGAGTTATGCTCAGCCGAGGTAGAGACCAAGCCGGGAATTGACCGACTCGTTGGCTTTTCGCCCCGAAATTGCTTTTGATGCATTCTGCTCCCGCACGATTAACTGTCGTCAAGAATACCCACAGCAATTGCACATTGCATAAAAGTCTCGGAGATAGATACACTATACTTGTTTCAAAAAAACTCGTCTGGTTCCGACGCTGTGGTGACTACTTCCCTAGCATAGGAGCGGTCTTCAAGGAATTCTGGTATGGCTTTCAAGCATCCGTCTTGCTTTAATTGACTTACTGGTACAATCTACATTACACGGGTACCCCTGAGGGTAAGCCCCATGACGAGTCGGCGATTGTCCATCCAAGATACCTTTTGCCACCAGGATGTACCCCTCAGAATAGTGCTGGATGGACTTTGAGTTATCTCCAGAATCAGATAGCTGACGATGTTTTTCAGTGACCACAGAGAAGGCCACTTCTAGACCGAATCGGTATATGAACAACTGCGCTACATCTGCAGAGTACTTTTAATGAAGACGCATTACCCTGGCACTTTTGACGGCGAAGTATCGCCCTGAGGCTTTTGATGTAGAGGTGACATCATCCACGCAACTTTGACGAAGACGTTTCAAACTACCCAAATCCGATCGGTACTCACATTTCATTTCAGCACTCAATGATCGACTGAGCATCTAAGCCCATTGCGAAGAATAGTACCATGGCCTTCAGAAAAATTAATAATATGAAGCAGAGGTCCAGCCATGGTGCCAAACCCAATCTTCACAGATACCGGTTTCATACTTGTCAACACCTATGTCCGGTAGCCAAATACTGGTCAGGAGGCAACCTGCCTCGGTGCTACAGTTTATCAAGCTCCTCCTAAATTAACATCCTTAACTTCCATTCTTGTACAACATGGTTTCAGCGATCTTTCATGCAAGCTCCTATACTTGGAGTTTGACACCCACAACAAGCCATCAACGTATCTCTTGGTAACACATAAACACTTTATGCGAAGAATATTCCATTTGCTCGTCGTAGCGAAGTGTCACTCTGCGATCTGAAACGAAGACTTCTCTTTTGGCTGCTCCTCTGTGCAAAGACTGGACTCCTATTGCAGATACGTATCTCACCATACTTCCCCATCCAATGCCTTCGTAGTACTTGATCAGCAAACATGTCTCGACCATTGCGGTCAAGGGTTAGGAAACGTCCTGCTGGGACGCGAGACAAAATCACATCAAAGATATGCGACAAGAGCTCACCTCTAAATTCAGCTCCATAGTGGGAGTCGTTCATCCTCGCCTGTGAAGAGGGGTTATCATCTTTGAACGCCGGATCAAAAGAACAGCAGCAGGGTACATTCAGATTTCCTTTTCCACTTGTTCTCGTTCATCAACATCTATCTTTCTTCGTAATCAACTATGATCTCGCATGGGTCATGTAATGGAATTCTCGCAAGCAACTAAGAGCATTCGGGCGCATCCGCGGATTTGGACATAGAAGCTTCGATATGATTTCTTTTGCGTTCTCCGTGATCTCTTTCGTCCCAATCGCCTGCTCGCCAAACAGAAAGTCTCGCCGCTCCGCACTTCGCTTTTTGCAGTACCATAAGATTGTCGACGAGACCGAAATGTCCTGTACATTGCGTTTGCAAAATGGAAGCTTGCCAACAAGCATAAAATAAAGCACACAACCCAGCTGCCACATGTCCGCCTTTGAAGCATATCGGTGTGCTTTGGACGTTAGCAACTCTGGAGATGCACAGGCTAGCGATGCGACCTTCCCCTTCTCTTGAAAAATTCCAGATTCGAACGGCACTCGTCCGTTGGAAGGATTTATAGGGCGCGCTGTCCCAAAATCGATAATTTTGGGCTCGAGCGGCAATCCCTCGTTCGTGAACATTATATTGTTTGGACAAATGTCCCAGTGTACAATTCCGCACGCGTGCATGTACCCGACAGCTTTGAGCAACGGAGAAAAAAGCGACTTGGCCTCTGCTTCCCCAAATGGCCCATTCGTTTGCACATATTCCGTCAGCAACCCGCCGCGACACTCCTCCATGACCACATGTACCTCACTGACAGCCTCGAACAAATCGACGACTTTAACCAATGCAAAATGTGCCAGCTTCGCTTTTGCCACAAGCACCTCACTTGCCACACTAACCGGCCCGTTCCCTGCGCGCGAGACTGTCTTCACGGCCACAGTCCCGCCCTCAGGGATCTCCTCGGCGCCTTCGGCAATCTTGACTGACATCTGCCGAAGAATGCGCTTGTCGTTCTTTGACGACGGCACTCCACTTTCTGGAACGTCCTCCGCGGTATATGCAGTATCATCCGGGTCGAGATCAACTGAGTTTCTCGTGGAGAGGTGCGCGCGGCGACGAAACATAGCAAGCGACAGTGAGCGATGGTCCGCCGGCTGCGCCACAAACTCGGAGACCGTGGTGCCCGTAGCGGCGCTCTCCATGGAGGCATCGCGGTACGGCGTCTCCGGCCTAGCACGACGGACAATGCCATGCACACCGACGCCCAGAAAAGCGTTCGCGTCGACGCGGTAGTAGCGATGGACGCTGGCTGCGGCGGCGCTCAGCAAGGCAACGCGCCACTTGGAATACTGAAATGGGGAGTCAGCATAGATGCGTATAGAGACGCCCGAGGAGGAGACCGGGTGCAGGTCAACGGTACGCGACGAAGGGTGCGAGTTGATGGTGCAGTCGACGAGGTGGAGGACGGGGGTAGAGTCGACCAGCAGCACATGGTCGGCGGTGAGGGTGACATAACGGCGTTTGGGGAAGGAGAGGAAGCTCTTGCGGCGCACAATGAGCCAGGCGCAGAGTAAAGGCGTGCCGGCTCCTGGCTGGGCCGAGGCAGCGGCCGCGGCAGTTGCGGAGGCAGTAGAGGGAGGCGGCGGCATTGGAAGATGAAGAGGGAGGGTTGATTGCGAAAAGGCGTGGTGGGTTTCAGGGCATGAAGCGAACGTGCGAGAGGGGTTGGTGAGTCAGCGAAGGTAAAAATGAGACGGCTTCGATGGAGTGCCGAAAAGCAGTCGATTCAGGACGCCCAACCGCCCTTGTAAGTTCGGAACGAGCAACGGTTCGTGGTGACTGCGAGTGGGGCCGGTTTGCAATGATTTATTGGTAATGCGCGTGATCCAGTGGTAAGCATTAGGGGAGCGTCAGGTGTAAAGGCGCGCCACTTCAGGAACGTGGCGCAACATTGACGTGAAAAAAGGACTGCATGTAGCACTGCAGATACTGTCCTCAGAAGGAGGTTGAGCGCGCAAGTTTGCGCCCACCCATGTCCCAGAAAACAATCTAGAAACTGGGACACCAATAGAGCACTCGACTTCTGCTCTACTAGCCTAGGTTGCAAATTGTACGTCCTGGAGTAGTCCCCTTGCAAACCCAATACGGGTACTACAGTATAGAGTCATGTTTGGTGCTCTCGGTGGCCAGCTCCCTAAATTTAAATTTAGGTGTAATTCTGAAAGCCTTCAAATTTCATAGAGATATTAAGGTTCAAACAGACTGAATAAAGTATATATATATAAATTAGGGAACTACTGTATTCCGCTATAGTATAGTAGTACTGTACAGTGGGAGACTGTACTGTATCTACTGTATACAGCGTATCCCGAAAAACCTAATGAAGTCTGCCATGGTTGCACTGAATCTGCTACACTACAGTACTTTGAAAAAATAAATTCCAAGTCTTGAAAACATACGGGGAGCTGGTGCTCAAAAGCTGTTTTAGTTTAAATGCGGTGTACAGTAGGCGATGCATGCCAAACCACAAAAACAAGGTGAGTGTGTGTGCGGTCTTCACTATCGGCCATTTTTTAACCACATCTGCAAATTTCCTGCTTTCTTCACTCCATCATGCGATTTCCCTTCCAATAGCTCAGCCAGCTCCCGGTATATGCTTCGGTACTCCCTCTCCGCATCTTTAAACAATCGCGCGTAATTGGTGTGCCGATCTGCAAATCGCCCCATCCATCCGATCGTCGAGCTTCGGCTGCTTCCTCCAAGCGTGCCACGCACCCATTTCGCCATATCTTCTACTTCTCCCACTCCTCTGGCCATCAGCACCACCAGGTCTCGTCCATCCGGGCCCTTGCTCATTCTTTTCACCAAACTGGAAAACAACTGCTCAACCCGCTTCTCCCCAAGTCGGCTCTCCAGCTGTGAGGGCACCTGCGCGGCCTCTTCATTCACAAATCGAGCTAGGCACACGCTCAACGCGTCTACGCGCTTCCGCAGCATTTCAACCTCTTGCCCGCATTGTCTGCCCCTGCTCAGGAGCACGCGCTTCATGTCGTACACCCCCTCGCAGAGCCCAATGATGCGTGTCTTAGTCGCTTTGCGCCGCCCAAGTGCCATACAGCCTTGCAAGTTGGCCCACGTATCCACTTCTGCCCCACTGTACAAATCGCGCTCCGATGCCGTAAGGTAGCACCGCACAAAGTTTTCAAACGTTACAAACCACTCGAAGGCTGCACGCACGTCAGCACTTCGAAGGTCAAATTTGCGTGCTTCCAGTGAGGACATAATCATATACAAGTCCTGCAGTTCTGCAACTACCGCATTGCGAACTATTGTCAGTCCGTGAAGAGCCGACGGTGAGTAGACGGTGCTTGAAATGAGCACTGGCATCTGTTCGACGCCGCGTTCGAGATGTTCGATGCGGCATCGGATGTCTGCGGCGTTGCTGGGGAGTCTAAAGTTATCCTTCTCACGCGTCATTGTCCCCTTCCGTCGGTCCTTGAGCAGAACTGAGCTCTTGTCGGCGGTACGGTGATTGAGACCATCTAAAATGGGATTTTGAAACTTTTGATCAACAACAGAGCTTGTGGATGGGGGTCCTTCGCTTACCGAGTCGTGGCTTTGGCTCAAGGTGAGTGAAAATGTGAGGCGAGCGAGACGCTCATGACGAGGAGCCAAGCGAGCAAGCGGCACATCGTTGCTATCTGTATAGTAGACAGTCGCTGCTGATTGACTGTCGTCAACGCTTCTCGACAAGTGAAGCGGTATTCTAGTTCTCGAGCCGCGTCCTGAAAACATTACTATGGACCTCAACGACGCCAAACTTGTTTAGGACTAGGTATTGCGGAAGTGATGTAGATGATTTTAGAATGGAACTAGTTCTTGCTCTGGCGGCGTTTTATACTGAACGTTTGGAAACGGCTTGAAAAAAAAAGTCGGTTTTGGAACCCTTTCTTTCGGCCGCCCTGTTTCGTGGCGTAGGTGGTGGCTGCTTTACAGAGGAGCTGGGTATATTTTCTCGAGATTACTGACGCGATTGAGGAAAGAGCCTTGTAAAGAAGAACGATAGTGTAGAGAACAAATGCGAGACGGCCATGCAATTTTAGCGGACCGAACTCCTATCAATCAGATGAGCAGACGGACACTGCAATTTGCGTAATTCGCGCGCATTCCTTGAATGCAACAGCGACCTTTTAGTTCGATGCTAGCGGCTTTCTTGGGTTTGTTGCACTGACAGAAAACTATTCCTCACTCGTACTCTGTTGCTGATTGTTTATACATTGACACTTTCCAGTGTCTTGATTCGCTGCAATTTCTGCTCTGTTACTGTGCAATGCCTGCCTGGGTATCTTGAATAAAGTCTTCAAGACGCTCAGGCAAGGAGTGCTCTAGCGACCGTGGACACCCGATGGCAATGCATTAATTTCACACTGAAGGCGGCTGAGCAGGAAATGTCACCACTGCCAGATAGTAATTCCTCCCTTTTATCTTTTCTCCTCTCCTTGCTCCCGTCTTTCTCCCCCCCCCTGTCCTTCTCTGTTTCTATCCTCTTCTCTTTTGCTTGATTTTTATTCTTTTTAGCTGATGAGTTTCGTTGCACTGCGTCTCAACACGCCAGTAGTACACTGGGAATCCGTTTAAACGACAGTGCAGTTGTAATTCTACGATCCTGGGAAACATGAATCCGCTTGAAGCTCTGGAAAACAATTTAACTGGAATCAGCTACACCAAAACAGTAAAACACAATTCAGACTTGGTATCCGACTGCATAACTCCTCTCCTGAATATGAACGACCTCAGCTCTGTCACACTGTAATATATCCACCATATTTTGTGCTTAACTCCTGATTCCTTTTGCAACACGCGCGCTCTACTACCACTGGATGTGAATGGCAAGCCTTGAGCGAGAATGGTTCTTTATGGATATCGAAGACTGACTCTACTGACAAAACATGTGCTTCCTTGTGAACTTGTTCCGATGTGAGTAGCTATTACGATTACCCACCTGATAATCACTCACAGTGTTGAACAAAGAAATGATGTTTCTTTCTCTTCGAGGAAGTTGAGCAGATCTATCGGAACCAAGTGGAGTAGCGAAAATGCAATTTCAAGCAACGATCGTTGATTCACATAGAGTAAAATTAGTGGGTGCGATGAAAGCAACCAATGCCTGGAAGCATCGCTTGCTGCGGAATTTGCTGCGGAGATCAAGGACTGTGTGGCAGTTTGCCACGCACAGGCCGCATGGTACAAAATGTAGAAAAGCCTTCGGAACTACCTCACGAGGGGTGCTACAAAATCATCGCTTAAGAAAGACATGTACAGAAGTAAGAGGCGGCATACTCCAACGCATGCAACTGCGTCCATTGATCATATGGGTGTCACTATAGTTCATCTCGGATGGTGCAGCTCAACCAGCGACCCCTTCTTTCGAAAAGCCGTACGACCGACAAGGGTAGAGGCACGACTTGGTCGAAGATGCGTGTTTACCCATGTGATAGACCGGTACGTCCTGCTTTTCACAAACGAGCTGCAAGAGCCTCCTATCTACAATGCCTAGCGACATGGTTTACTGGAAACTGACTGGGTATCCTCGTCGTTTCTCTGCAGTACTGGGCCTACTTTGAGTCTCCTCCATCAATATCCTACGATGACGTCGACGGACTATCTACTGGCTCCACCGGGGTAAGGCCGCTTCTTCTTCTCACAACGGCCACCAAGTTCGCCGATGTATGCAACACGGATGGCGAGTTCAGTCCATCCTCACCTGATTGACACGGCCCCACCTGCCCGCCCCCAAAGAAGCCCGCTAACGGTACGCCCGGCGCAAACGCTGTAAATATTTTTGTCTCCATGGCCGGCTCGCGAAACAGCGCGCGCCCTCGTCGCGAATCCACGAACACCATTGCCCCAAACGGCGGATTACTGTACCCCACCAGATTATTCGCCAACTCCACGCGCTTGTACTTTTGCATGGTTGCATCCAGCGCCTGTTGCGCTGCGTGCCCCTCCTTGACATAAAAGCGCACCCGTTGCCCTACCCGCAAGTTCTGCCCCACCGCAATTCCCCCACCGTTCATATCCACCCCAAGTACATGCCGAATCAGATATTCGTCGGCCTGCGATTCACTGAACTGATCCACTGCCACACCCACGTGCAGATCATTCTGGATCAGGCGCACCTCCTGCGGCGAGGCGTACGTGATCAAACTCTTCAGATGCCCAACCGCTGACAGCAGCGATGACGGCCTCCCTAACAACTCCATCTCCAGCAACGTGTTGCCCTTCCCCACCTTGCGCACCTCAAACACCGGCCCGATCGGGCAACATCCTGGCGACACCAAACAATCCAACTGTACATTTCCCGTAAGCGAAATCCCGACCAGCCCTGAATCCCGAAGGGACGTCGACTCCCCCGACAACACATCCCTCGGCAACGTACAATACATGTGCCCCTGCGGCGTCGCGGCACCCGCCGACGCCAACGACCCCACCACGGAGGACCCTGGATACGCATACTCCACGCCCGATAGGAACAGATCCAACCCCCCCCGCTCCGAAAACGCCGGATCTCCCAAGATTATAAACGCCGGCGGCGCCTGCCCCGCACCCTCCGCCTTATGCGGGTCCCGCACTAACCTCTGCCACTCCCTCTGAGACGCGTCCAAGGTCGGCAAATCATCCGGCATGACGTGAAACGTGGAGACATTGATGCCTGGCAGCCGCGCCAGCGTCAAGGCGACGCCTGGCGAGTCCTCCAACTCAACGACATCTCCCGTCGCCGCCGGCCCAATGACGCCATCGGCCGAGCACCCGATCACGGCGGTGAGCGCGGGCACAAGGGCGCGCAGCTTGGGGACGACCAGGGCCATCGAGTCGCGGCCGGCGGGACCCACTTTTGCGACCGAGTACCGGGCGGACACAAAGATGATGGCCAGGGTGGGCGGACCGCCGGGGGCGAGATTGGCCAGGGCACGCGACGCGGCCTCGGTGAGAGCGGCGGTGAGCGAGGGGGCCGACGACGCGGCTGTGGAAAAGGAAAGCGAGGGGGGGCTGGAGGAAGGCGATGGGGGAGCAGAGGCCGGGGACGGTTCAGAGTCCGGTGTAGGGAGGGGTTCTTGCAGGCAGAGGGGCATGCGCAGACGACGGGGCGTGGGGCG
>JAUKWC010105931.1:0-24928 GCA_032356245.1 Endocladia muricata
CCCCTGTCACGACTGAGACCCCCTGGTCTGCATTTTCATTACTTCGGAAGCCTCTTTCTCGTGCCGTAGCGGCCTGAAAATCGCCCACTTTTTTGCGCGATCTTTCTTACGGATGAGCCCAAGTCTTTCTCAGCTGCTACAGTGTGGCCTGCTCGCCCGGAGCTGGCTCTCGAACTGGCATGTAGTGTTTAAGTCTGTTTATCTGCACGCTATTTGGGAAGATCTTATCACGTATTTGGAACCTAAACTTATCCCCGTAGTTTGCGAGCAGCTCCTCATCGTTCAAAATCTCACGGGTCGCACGGATCTTAACGGTGTTCAATGAACGTCAAGCTCTCTGCGGCAATTCATCTCGATCTTTGTAAAACTTCACGTTTGTGTTTCGCGCTCTAGAAGTAGCTCTACTTGGCTCATCGCATCCCCAGGCAAGTACCGGGCGTCACTCACAACGCGAACACAGAAACTGGTGGCGGTACACTGTACACCTTATGCCTCGGACCTTCACGGGACTCCGCCCGCCTTTCCACGAGAAGAGCTGCCCGATTGAAACGTGCTTTGTCTAGTCCTAAAATTTCACCTTCACAGATCTTCGTCTTCTCCCGGGTGCGCTCACGCAAGTATGCTTACAGGAGGGTCCCATGGAAGGGGAGGATCATCTGTCCTGTCGCGGTGACCCGGCCCGCAAACACCCCGATTCCCACAGCTTCGTACTTCCCTGTCGACGGACGCTTCACCAAATACCTATCCATCGCTTCCACTGCCCGTAACATTAGCGGGTCTTGCGTGTCGAGTAGGGCATGGTACTTTGCCGACCAGTCGCCCAAAAGCGCCCATGAATAGCGCAGGAAAAGCATGGGATCCCCGACGTAGTTCGAAATCAGCCGGACTATGTAGTCCGGGAGACATCGATACCAGGGACACCCAGCAGGAGCATCTACGGGGCTGTTCCGCCTCCGGCCAGACACATTCCGTTTCACGCCGGCCAAGTACCTTGTGGCAAGCTCTCCAGCCCGCAGAGAGCCACCATGGTCGCACGCAGTGCTCACAACGCTTTCGCAAAACGCCTGGAGCAAGCTCGGTAGGGCTTGGCTGACGCAGTCATCATCCGTGTCGCACCCCACGAAACGGCGATGTCTCGAAAGCCCTAGGCATGCTTTCGCAGTCGTGCAAGTACCGCTGAACAAGTCGACCACAAGGTCCCCCGACTTTGAATACTGCAACACCAGCTCGCTCATGTGCTTAATGCTCTCCAGCTCAGGTCGAAGCATCTCCATGCGACTCCGTTCGTCAGTTCTTCCCACCACCCCTCCGGGCTGTAACCGCTGGATTCCATCCATATATTTCGTCCGGGCTGCGTGCTAAGACTGCACATAACCGTTGCTTTGGTAGCACACCCGGCCGAACCGCACTTCAAGCGGCACATTCCTCCGCCAGAAGTGAGCAGCCGATTGCGTGACTCAGGCGTGGCCACATCCTTTTATAATCGGGTTTTGCGTGCAGTGACGTCGAGATGGGAGGTGGACCACCGGCTGATCCTCCACATTACACACGAAGTCCTGCTGCCGCCTCCCCCTCGACGCACTGCCCCCGTCACTCGCTTCGTCGTACACGTCTCGGCTGTGACGCTTGAGGCGTGAAAGACACATGAAGAATTGTAGACCACTCCAGAAAAGGATTCCGGGGCCGGTTTTAGCAAGCGGTGCGTCGAATATTGGGAGGGAGGCGTCAATATGCTTGTCGGTGAAGGCATCTTGTGCAGAGTTGTTCGCACCCCTCTCGCTTCTGTTGTTGAAAGGATGGTCCGTCCACAGCAGCTCAAATCTACCTTCCAGGCACTCACCCGGAGGTTCTGCAAAGGGCAGATGTGTACACGGAATTCCGACTTGATGACGCCGACCAACTCCGCAAGAAGGTCCGTCGATGGATTCTCTTCGGGGAGCGACTCCTCCGACACCTCGTGCGGCGGTGGAGATGGGCTAATACGGTTGACTGGTTCTGGTGCTTCACAAAGGGGGTCGGTCGGCTCCGGCACTCATGGGTTGAGATTGGACCGGAAAGCCTCACTACCTTGCACCGTACAACTGTGTGCCATCACATCCCTCACTTCGTTGTCGCTACCCTCCGGTTCCCACTCCATCTATTCTTTCAGTCGGGAAGACAAAGAACAAGGAGGCTACGCGGATAGCCCTACACTGGGCGCGGTGCTCGACAGTGTCACCCGCCGACGACGACGCGGTCTTGTGTCTTCCGAATTGGCATCCGACACCTCCGAGTGCACCTCGACAACCTTTGAACAGGCACCATCATCTTCAGGCGATTCATGTTGAAACTCCAAGGCCTCCCGGGTATCCTTGCTCAAGTCGGCAGAGATCCTTGGCAAATGCTCCTCGCGCGAGTCAAAGCGGTCCAGACATAGCCAGTTGCTGCGGTGCTTGACATCGTAGAAAGATTCGTTTGTAATCATGGCTCGCAAGCTCGACAAAAACAGACTGGTAACCGCCCACATTGCCGCATCCTTCCCAGAAGTTCGGCTCCAGGCTACAGTATTGCTCGTACTTTCCTCCAAACTTACTACCCCATTTCCTTGCAGCGTGGTCTTCTGCGTGATGGGTGCAAAGCCATTAGGGCATGAATTTAGAGCCACAAAGTCCTGAGCGCGGGGACGTAACAGAAAGTAGCGTCCCACTAACGCCTCACACTCCGAAACTCCCACTGCCTTCACCAGCCTCGTCCGCGCCCGAGTTAGCAGCTGCACAGCAAACGCGAGACAATTTCCGGTTTAATGTATCTTCTGCAAAGCGAAAAAACATTTGCTGCTGCGCCTCGAGTGGCATACGTTGATCGCGTGGAAGAACGTCAAAACGTCGAAGGTTCTGGGACGGCCAACATAAAAGTTTCCTGGAGAGCTACTTCCCGAGCCTCGCTGACCTTAGAGGGACTGAACTTGGTGGCAACAATAATGGACACCTCCTAGTTCTTCGGCCTCAGGGCAACATCCGCGATCACTCCAATGTTCTTGTCTTTTCGGGTCAGGAAGACGATTGACAGCGCTGCGCGCACTATCTGCTTCATCTGCTCGCTGCACAGCTGGCGAGAGACCGGGTCGTCGCTCTCGAGAGAAGTGCGAAAGTCGCTGCCATGGTTGCGCTGCTTGGTCTTCACTGCGGCAATGTCCTTAATCGCCATTGAGGCCTCACCGTCTGCTGCGATGACAAAGTGCACGAAGGCCGACATATGGAACCTCGTGAGGTCAAACTTCGCGTTCTTCTCGGATGAGGAGAGAACGGCAATGAAGGCAGGCATGCACACGCTAGATGCCCCTGGCCGGCTGAGTTCAGTCGGCACGATGATTGCAGTGCGATAAGAAACGAAAGAGAGAAAGAAGCCCGGGAATGATGGGGATGCAGGGACGGAGGAGCAGAGCGTCTCAAGCGAAGCAAGAAAAACCACGTGGATCGAAGTACAGGGACGAGAGACGAGGATGAAGCAAGGAAAACAGGGAGGAACAAGTCGAGATAATGGATTCGCAAGGGTGTGAGGTGTCATGCTGTGGGAGCAAGTTTGTGCCATTTGTATTGCAGACAGGGAGGGCAGCGGCAAAGAACACGACGTACTCTCGCACGCTCACGTTTCTGTTCCGTAACAGTAGTTACGAGCAGTGGCGCCCCCTTCACGAAACTTGGAAGAATAAGTACATCATTTATGATGCAGGGAGGTGTCACTAGTGACAGGGGCTGAGATCTACACATGTGAAAACACATGAGCAGATGGATGTACGAACTTGAATCTGAATAACAACATCCATCTGCCCATATATTTCCACTTGTGCAGGTCTGAACCCCTGTCACTTCTGACACCCCGCCGACCATATATATTATGTTCTTCTCAAACATGAAATTTAGCTACTGCAGCGTGCACAGAATTGCTTCTTTTTGTGCGCGACGATAATTGTTGCCAACCGTACCCATTCAATCTTTCCTGGTTGTCGTGACCGTACCCCTCCCGCGCTACCACTTTCTTCTCTCAGTTTTTGCATACTCTACAGTCACCCGTGCACCCTCCTCCGCGCACGGATCCATTCTCGTCCTCTCCGCGTTCCCCTTATGAAATCCCTCCTCCTTCAATCGCATTGTTGATCCTTTCTGGAAAGTTGCGTACTTCCGAAATTACCGACAAACTACCCATCACAACCTGCACCGGCGACTCGCTCACGTCGGCCACGGAGCCGCAACTGGGGGTACGATCGGAGCCAGAATCGTAGCCAGCGGCGACAGGGGAGAGTTCTGGGCCAAAGCGAGCGTGCAGCCCTCTCCATCGGAGTCGCCAACACGCAAACGCCAGCGCCAGGACGTCTCAGGCCAGGCGCGCCCTTCGTCCGACCGCCCCCGGCAC
Organism: Endocladia muricata; assembly: GCA_032356245.1. Lineage (NCBI taxonomy): Eukaryota > Rhodophyta > Florideophyceae > Gigartinales > Endocladiaceae > Endocladia > Endocladia muricata. The sequence goes on from JAUKWC010105931.1 coordinate 4,393, forward strand.
CAAAGACTGTGGACGGTGAGGACCCCGATATGTTTGCCGTGGAGGTCGAGGAGCAGCCGGTGTCGTTTCGAACTTTCTCAAAGGCCAACTACGAGTCCGACGAGATCTACATATACGTTACGCAGACCATACAGCCGCAGCACGTTCTTTGTGAAAGCACGGACGCCACCATCGACGGCGTCCAGGCCAGCATGATTGAGCGCGGCTACAAGTGCGACCTTCGCATATTGTCGGTCACAGTGCGACACTCCCTGGCTACCGGATGTCGCGGACACGACCATCAAGGATGGCACGGTGTTGCGCAAAGGTGTCAAGTGCGCTATGGTGGACAGTCTTCATCGCCACGGAGCTGTTCTTAGCCCGAAAGAGGGAAAGGGCGGCACGGCATAGGCTCGCGAGCTCCCCCCCGTGAGTCTTATTCGCCAAAATTATGGACATTACATGACGGATACCGAAATCATGTCCGACGAGCCGCATCAGAACACGTCCGCCGAACTGGTCCGCATTCATAAGCCATTCTTCGACTACATCATGAGTGTCGTCCACTTCATGCAGGCTCTCGCCGTGGAGAACAACATGGACCCACTGGGATTGAGTCAGAAAGGAACTAGGGAAGCAAGGATCAAGGCCATTCTCATACTAGCAACCGGCGTGTCTGCATACCGACGCTACGTACACGTAGCTAAGAATTTCGCCCGAAACCCAGGCCTCGTGAAAGTGCTTCACGACCTGACCTTCAACACCTCGACCTCGAAGAAGCTCGGCATCTCTCTCCTCGATGACCAGCATCTCTGGTCAGAGAGCCCTCAGGTCGTAGCTCTGTTCGTGACTCTCGCGTCGCGGTTCATCAGAAACGCGGACCGCGACGGAAAGTTTGAATCTGAAGATTTATAGACGTGGGCGCGCGAGCTTTTCCAAGTCTGCCTAGACTTGTTTGAGAAGTATGGCAAGGGGAAGGGCCTCAGTTGTGAGGAATATCTGGGGAATGAGATTGCTCCATTGAAACTCCTCAGAAGTTCCGTAAAAGAGCTCTATCCGAACGAGATGCGCCTGTTCTCCAAGAGAAAGAATGACTCTGCAGAAAATTTGGAGAACTGCAACAGGGCTCGTGCTACGCGCCTCGCGAGTAAGGTAACTAAGCACTTTGCTCCCGGGCTCAGCAAGCACCCCGCCCCGACTCGCATAACGACCCCAGCTGCCAGGCCTTCTACACGCCACTCTGCCCGGCGTGCTTCTGCGTCCCACGCCCTGCATTTGAGCCTGCAGTCTGTGCGCGAAAGATGCTAGGACTGATGCCCGCGACAACAGCGCTTGCCAGGGAGACAATGGCTGCACCTTCCTGACGGTCAACGTCTCGACTTGTGGAGATTGTGCAGTTGGGGAAGTCTGGTGGAGCGAAAAGGGCAGTGGGGTGGTCGAGACGAGGAGTCGATGAGAAGACCAAGACGGCCCAGGAGAACACACGCGAACGTAAAAGTGCCCCGCAGATGTTCGACGACAATGTTCCGAACCAGCTGCGGGTCGGCACTGCGGACAAGACCCTGGTGTTTCAGGAAACACCCGACACTTGGGAAAATCTGGCATACGTCGGCCTGCCAGATTACGAAGAAAAGAAGTTGTGGCTGTCAATGGCGAAAGACCCACACCCCATGCTCTGGCAGCTTTCTATGCACATACTCATTGAGCACCGGGCGCACTTGTACCTCTCTGTCCAGGACGTCGTAGCAATGCATCAGCTCCAGTTCCTCATGGGGAGCTACGTGTACTTTACCGAGCTTGAGGGTATCAATGTGGGTCTGGACATCTGGAAGCCCAACCAGCCTCAGACACACTTCTCAAGGGACGTAGCAGACGGGGGTGAGGATTGTAGCAGAGGATATGCCTACTTTGGGAGGCGACAAGGTGAGCTTCAGCACCTCGGCTACATGTGTCTTGAGAATTTCGCTGACTCCAGCCGCATTCCGCTCAAAAGCCACGAGCTACTGATATTGACGCCTAAGTGGAAGCTTTTCCCCGTTCAAAAGTTGCTTTCGTTCATTGCGGGCACACTCAACGGGGAGAACGCACTAGGACAGGGGCTAAATGAGACCTGGTGGAACCCGATTGTGAACGAGGGGGAAGGTGAGGGGGACGCGGCAAACCGGGAGGTAGGAGTCGCCCGCTACTCCAGTACACGGAGCTTGGTGATAGAAGTCTGCGAGTCGAGGGGGGAATGGGTGTGGGCTTCGCGAAGGCGTGCGTAGTTCGACGCGTGGGTGGGTCAAGGTGCTGCATACGTCGGTCTGAGGAAGATATCTACGAGAAAGCTGTTCACACATATGAAAGGGGGTCGGTTTTTGGTTACCGGGAAGGACTGCCCACGGCAAGCGCCGTTCAATGACTCTGACGAGTCATTGAGAGCGGAGGCACTGGGCTTTTTCGCAATCGTGAGCGGAGCAATGGGCTTCCCGTCGTGAGTGTGTGACTATTCACACGTGTTTCCATACGGGGAGGAGAGCGAGCAGGTGGCAGCGGCGGTGTTGTTTAAGATGAAGAAGATCGTTGAGCCGCCAAACTCTTTGTTTTCCGGGCATGGGCATCTGACGCTGGCCGGGGCTGGGTATGAGAACCGCATTGCGAGTGAGTTGACGGTAGGGTACTATGTGTACTTTATGCCGGAAGGGAAAGGTGTGCCGGACCAGGAGTTCTACGCACGGAGAGGGGTATCGCAGTTACTGGCCAGTGAGATGGCCGGTGTTACTCGAAGGAGCAATGAAAGAGATAAGGAGTCCGACAGTCCGGACGACGCCGACATGGTTGGGTTTCTAGACTCGCGCGCGGGCGAGAGTAGTAGGACAGAAGAGATCAGTCATAGATATGATAGTTCGAAGTGCGATGACCCCGAGGAGTTTATTCTTGTTCTGACAAGTAGTGAAGAAGATTAGGTAGCTACACGAAGAAGTGGCTGAATAGCGTGAAATTGAACAAACAGAAACAATACATGTCAGTTTGAGAACCACTTCCGAGCGAGCAGGCCAAAATATAGGGGCTGAGCAAGAATTGGGCTCGGCCGCAAGGAAGGTCACCTGGGAAAGTGGACGATTTTCGGGCCGCGGCAGCAAGAAAAACAAGTTTGAGAAGTAATGAAAATTCAGACTAGGGGGCTGTCACTAGTGACAGGGGCTGAGATCTACACATGTGAAAACACATGAGCAGATAGATGTGCGAAATTTAATCGGAAACATAACATCCATCTGCCCATGTATTTTCACACGGGTAGATCTCAACCCGTGTCAATAGTCACACCCCACCGATCTCAAAAATTGCTTACTTTTCAACGCCACGAAGTATACGTTTTGAACCTCTCTCCGACATCGACTCGAGGTTTAGTTTGTTTCTATGCTTCGTTTCATACGTGTAAGACCTGTTCAGCACAAGAAGTGAGTGCCTCTGGTTCTGCACGGGTGAACTGTAGCACGGCTACGGCAAGGGGGGACTGAAGTGTTGCGGTCTGTACTTCCAACGTGCTTCTAAGGGTAGATGGCCGTACAGCGTAGGAAGAAAGATGTTTCGTATGAAAGGATGCCGACTCGACTGTGGGCCTCAGCGTTGCGCTGCACTTGGCGACACTTCGGCGCAAACCACGCGGTGCCGGATGTATGATTTCGTGCGCGCATTGTTAACCAGTGACGGGACGATGCACGAAGTAGGCTCTACTACAAGAACGCATCGCGAAAGACACAACCACTACTTCTCAGCCCCGCGACACATTTAAACGCCTTATGTTCGCAACGCACTAAACTGACGCCGTCCAGCAGTACTCGTGCAATGTGCCACGCCATACCAGGATTACACGTTAGTCCTTATTTGCATTGCAATACGTTTAGAATACTGTCCCAGAAATGAGCACAGAGTATTACACATCATCTCGTGCCAAATAACGTCGGCAAGATTCTGGGCGGGCTAGTGCACCCCAACATCTCCGAGCATATTGCTCAGTTTCCTAGAGCCACAGATGGCGCATATCGCGCATAGCGGTCTTCAGTGCAGGGCCGCGAAATCCTTTGGAACGCAATTAAGAGTATGAGGGGTCCAAGGTAAGCCTATTCACGTGAGGCAGGCTATAGGTACTCATGTGACATTGAAGTATGTAAGGTGAGATGAGGAACCGCAGTGAGTTGTACAATTCGCAGCACGAGCTGGATGTTTTACTAGTAAATGAACTACAGGTAGTGGATGCGGGCGTTCACTGGACGCGGCTGTTCAAAATATTTATTTTCTGGAAGCCGGCGTCCATGCGAAAAACCGCCGTCCCACACGAACTCCACGTTTTCGAATGCCACGGAAGTCAGCAATCAATGGCATTCCAAAATTTGCAGTACGGGTGGACGGTTAACTACACCACTGCACCCGGTAGACATCCGCATCCGTTTCCGGAAACACAGACGATACCTTGTAATGCACTCCGTAGACGTCTAAATACATTTCTTCAAACACCGATGCACAATCTCGAGCATATTTCAATGCCTTAGCGACCATGTCCGTCACAGGCCATAATCTTGACCATTCTCTTCGATGCACCCCCCCTCCACGAGCTGGAAGTCACATCTGTGTATTTCGTTACTGACTCTCTGGAGAACTCCTCTTTGACTTGTCATAACCACGGCATGGCTCGAATGAGGCATGCAACTTTACATTGGTAGTCCCCATACCCAAATGTTCTTGGAACTCTTAGCCAGAGTTCTTGTGGGAGCATTTTTCTTCCCGTCATACATCTCATCCAGCATCCATCTCCGGACTGTTTCTCGAACTGCGATTGTTGTGATTGTTGCAGTTTTCACCTACCTTTGCCTCTGGAAATAGCACTTCCTGAGAGAGAGCCAAGAGACGTACATGGAGCACTATTCAGAGCCGCTACGTGATTCTTACTGTTGCCTTCACCTGGCCGACTAATACTTTAGCTGTCTAAGTTTTGCGCACCTAACACTTCCGAACTTGAGAAAGCTCGGTCTCCTCTTATGTGAGCGGTGCATTGCAATGCATAATGAATGGAAGATGCAGGCAGTAGTTGAAGTAGTCCAGCTGGACGGTGTTATGTCGAATTCATCATTGCTACGGAGCCTAATCTCAGTGGCGTACGAGCTGTTTCTGGAAACGTTCTTGGTACTTGCTGAGTCATGGGTGGTTTTCGAGGGGTTTCTCGAGTGATGCCATTGATATTGGTAGCATAAGCTCCAATTTACCGCGCAGAACAATAGTATTTTCCTTTCTTCCAGCCACAAATATTCTGTTGACACAGATTATGCATATTTAGTTTACAGACCGGTCAGTTGTGCTGCGCGTCCGCAATTTACATATTGCAGGACACATGTGCAGCGCATGGCATAGTCTCTCACAGCTGACAAGAACCAGTCAAGGCGGAGCTACTTGCCAAGATAATATTCTACAGACTGCTATCAAGCGGCGTTCTATACACTCTGCGTAGAGTCGTGTTCTATGTCGGGCGACAAAGACAGATTACTGATTCGATATTCACTTCATCATTGATCTAGTATACATGACTCTATAAACTTGAGAACAAGTCCGTACCTAGATATCATAAGAACGAAAGAGCCATTGCTACAGTAGTCTAGACATGCAGGTTCTCAAAAAGTGCATGGTACAGTATTTGTACACTGACACTACTGCACATGCACTTACAAAATTCTCTGGATCTCCAAAACGTAAGTAGTGTACGTGACACTATTCGTATAGTGACACTGATTGTAAATTAAAACTAATTCCAAGTATTTGTGTTGCGATTGTCATAACTGTTCTCGAAAGTAGCAATGAGGCCATGATTTACAGAAGGGACTGAAGGTTGCCTAGCTCTACGGACAATGTTTGCTGCTACGAACATCCCTCTTCCTTTGTGCTTCCGTTTATTGCGCCCCCTTTCCCCTTTAAGTAGTCTCACATGCCTGTGAGCTGGGATTGGAAGTAGGTGCTGGAATTATCTCTGTAATCAAGTCCGAATGGGTCGTTCACCCGAATCTCTTTGCTTGGAACATACGTCTTGGCGTATGTACCGGGCTTGCAATCAACGGGCTCGCCCAGCCCGACTAATTCGAGCCGGCTTAGCTCAGGCTCTCGATTAGACCTTGCGCAGTGTCTAATTGCATTGCTGGTGTGTGCTGCCGCACCGGTCGCGCTGTTTTCGGCATGCACGTAGCTTAACTCAAATCACTGGTAGCTCCGCGCTACTCACAACTGTGCAGTCGGGGGAAAAAATTCATTGTGTGAAGCGTTGCATGACGACCAAATAAGGCATTAGCATTCATAGTCTTACAGCTCCGTGGCATTCTCATGACAATAGTCCTGCAGTTGTAAAGATAATTGTAAATTTAGTACCTCGTACTGTATGCATTCCAAGTGCAATTCTAAAATTTAGCGTATGTCCTTATTTGGACTGCTCTGCTTAATTCAACATTCTCAACGTGTTTTGGGCCTCAGTTGCTTTTTGTCGCTACTTTTTTTCTAACTATCTCTCATCCGTAGGTGCAATGCGCTCACCGGAACCGTCTGTCTCGGTTGGTCCTTTCACCACACATGCAGCAACCGTAACCTGTGCAGCGACGTCATCCAAGTTTGTACTATTAGGTCTTTCCACAGGAACGCTCTCACTGTACGATGTGTTTGGCAATGAGCTCGATTCACATCACTCTCTGCACGTTGGTCCTGTTGCAGCTGTTGCTCTCGGCGGAGGCCATGCTGCGCATGAAATTGTCGCCTCAGCTGGGCGCGCACGTGGTGACATTCGTGCCGCCAGGCTCTATGTCGATGGGTTCGGTGCTGCTACCTCATCTGCTCGCACCTCGGTGCTTAGAGGGGCTGCACAATGCCTCACAAAGGTGTGCGAGGAAGGCGTTGTAGCTTTGGCGGTCGATCCGTATTTTGGAAAGCCGCGGTATGGTGAGCGGGTGGCCTACATCGACCGAGCTGGCCAAGTGGCTTTGTACACTGGCGGATGGTTTGGAGGATCGCAAGTTGTGCTAGCGAATGAGGGGGGGAAAGTTATGGACGTCGCATGGGTACACCATCTGCTTGCATATGCTTGTCGTGATGTTGTAAAGGTTTGGGACACACGTGCCGGTCATCCAGTTTGTGTGGTTGCTGCGCCAGGCGCGTCGAGACCGCAGTCGCCGTTGGTGTCGCCTCAGAAGAACACTGAGGGCGAGGAATCAGCGATGGGGAAAGCGGTAGTAACTTTGCCTGAAAGCATTGCGTTGAGTCCTGTACCGGCGTTAGAGGAGTCAGAGAGTGAATCTCTAAGAGGTAAGGCAGATGAATGGGCGTTGAAGACAAAAATTCACATGGAAACAGACGAGGAAAGTGCGGTTTCTGTTCATGAGGAGGCATCTGTTTTGTTGTACGTCACTTGGCCAACGGGGGCGAGGGTTCTTAAGGTGGGTCCCCACAAAGGTTTGGAACCAACTGAGAAGGCCATGCAGCGCGACATTGATATTGCATTCAAGCTAGATCGAGATGAGCTTTTTATTGCTAAAGCGCAATTTCGCAGCAATGACGACTTAGTTCGAGAAGTTAAAATAGGCAATGTTGAGGAGGCACCATTGCTTTCGCTTATGCCGTTTGGGGATAAGGAGATGGTTGCATTGCTTGGGTCTGCAGCACTAGGCCTCAGTCTACATCTGATCGAACCGAATACCGGTAAGCGCGTTTCAAGTATCGAAATGCCGCATTCCGCATTACACGATGCAGATCTGTTGGTCGTTCCGGGCGGCGATCCGCTCGTCCTCGTTGTTGGATATAGAGCGACTTCCAGCAAGGCAGCGCGAGAAAGTGACGCAATTGAGGAAGGCACATATCAGGAAGTCACATACGTTCGTTCACTTACAACTGCCGAACGTGTTAAATGGCTGCTTGGCGAAGGCCGCTTTTCTGATGCGCTTCGAATTGCCCAGTCCACTCCAGGTGGGAGTTTGCGAAGAGCCGAAGTTTCTCTGGAAGATATTGGAGAGCAATTCCTCGACTCTTTGCGGGAGACGGGAGATTACAAGCGATTAGCCACTTCTTTACCTGAGACTATTGCCACCACCTCTCCATATGCAGGATTCAGGGCTCGCGACAAGGTAATGGAAAAGAGACAGCGGCGGTGGGAACGTTGGATTGAAACTTTTCGGCAATCAAACAAGCTAGATCTCATTGCCCCGGTAGTCCCTACATATGAACCATGCCTTGCAAGAACGAGCTACGACAGCATTCTTGTGGAGCTCGCCGAAAGTAATCCTTCAGTCATGCTCGAGGTTTTAAAGACATGGCCAGCGGGTGTGTTTGGGGTGTCCACAATCACCAAAGTAATCGAAGGTAATCTGTCTGCAACTGGTAGTTCACTGTCAGGCGCAAATGAACAGGAAGTGCTGCGCGAGGGTTTACTGATGATGTATGGGCTTTCTGGTCGTCACGATGAAACATTGAATTTGCTCCTCCGCGAGAATTCCCCGAAAGTCTACGATTATATTCGATCTCATCATCTCTACGAGGCTGTGCGTTCTCCAGAAACGATTGCGGGATTATTGAACATTAATTCGGCTGCGGCAGTGGATATCCTTGCCCATGCCCCTGAGACTGTTCTGCCACCGGAGGCAGTCGTACCGATCCTTGGAGAAATTAACAACTCTCAATGGACCTTCATGTACCTGCATGCAGTATTCCGTATGGATGTTGACCAAGCTCCAAAGTATCACAATCAGCTTCTCAAGCTGTACGTGGAACACGGGGGTCCAGGCATGCTGTTCCATTTCTTACGGACGAGCACACACTACTCCCTTGACCGCGCTCTGCAAGAGATGGGAGGTCCAAAAGGAGTTAGGAAAGGCGAATTGGCTGATGAGAGAGTTTACGTCTTATCCGCAATGGGTGATCTCAATTCAGCTATGGATATCTTGCTAGACGAACAAGCTGACACGTTTGCAGCTATCGAGTTTGCTTCAGATCATGGAGACACTGTTCTATGGGAACGCCTCATCGACCATGCCCGCACGCATGCAGACACATTAGCAGCCCTTCTAGACAGTCCGGCTGGGGGAAAAGTGGATCCTGTGAGACTTGTGCCGTTGTTATCATCAGATATGCGCATTCCCCATTTACGAGATCGTCTGCATCGTATTCTCGTAGATGCAGCCTTGGAAAGAGCGCTTCGAGAGGATGCCGCAGCTTCTTTGCATTATGACGTTAGCGAGCTCCTACAATCTTTAGACGATAGCGTTTCGTTATTACAAATGTATTAGATATTATTATCCACATCTGTAACCCTTCAAGCAGATACATTCTTTACAATAGTTCAACTAATTATGACTCGGTTACACTCATTACAAATCTTAATGCCCCATTGCGAGAGCCTGAGCCCGCTGCAATTGCTCAGGAGTGATGTCATCCGCTCTGAAAAACGTGTAAGACAGCACGATGTCTTTCACGTCTGCCATGCTTTCATCCTGGGCGAACTCGGGATCGATGAAAAAGAAAATAGGCATGTCAAGAGCTTCTCCCGGTTTAAGCCGCTGCTCGTCAAAGCAAAAGCATTGCACTTTGTTGAAGTATATGCCAGCCTTTGCAGGCGCAACATTGTATGTCGCTATGCCCGTGATAGACTCCGCTGAGTCATTTTTTGCCACATAAAACGCAAGTGCCGTCTCTCCAGGTAACACGACAACTTCGGACTGCGCCGGTGTGAATCGCCAGGGCATCTTAGCGGATACATCCGCGTTAAATCGGATTGTTAGAGGTCGATCTTCAACAATATGTGCATCGTTGATGGCTGTGACGAATCCATCTCGTTCCGCCCCCTCTACCTGTCGTACCGTACCGCCAAACCCTGTTACTTGACAGAAGACACGGTACAATGGCACTGATGCATACGATAAACCTGTTGTACCGAGAACAATCGCGAGCATCCACGCAGCAAAATTTTTATTTTTTTCGCCTATGGCTGCCTCTTGTTCGGGTGACCGGCGCGCACCAGCTCGTTGCGTTTTTACTCCAGGGATCGAAGAGTGTCGGCGGATAAGTGCTTCTCGATAGCTTGCCTGTCGAATCAACTGAGATGGCCTCGCAGTCGCTCCAAGGGGAAGCAAACGGCTCGCTTCCGCGGCGGTTGTTGCGCAGGAACTAATCGCTCGCCACATCATTCACGATAGCCCGACGGAAAGACGATAGTCTTAGACCCAGTTACGCGAGAATGTGACTTGTCAACAGAGTAGAATCTCGCTCTGTTCCAACAGAAAAAATGATATATGCCAAGCACTGATATCAATACAGAGCTGCACTGTATGTTGGAGATACCAGTTGCTTCCTAGTCTGCTCTTCTTTTCAGAGATGCAAGCGGCAGTGAGGTCTAGTCAGCAGTGATCACTGCAGTAACACAGCTGGTTGCAATAATATGTACACATCTTACAGACTCCAGTCGCATTCAGAAATAACAGTCGTCACATGTTCTTCACTACAAGGCATTCAACAGAGCCCGGATTTTTTACAAAAATATCGTTTGGCCCGATACGATTACCTTTCGACACACCGTTTGAAGGTTTCAGACTATGTACGACGTAGTTTTGGCAAACTCACTTCGGGCATGACATCAACTCACACCACACTGTGCCGTCTGGTGATGTGGGGCTCAGACGGTAAATATTCGACCGGAGCAGTGGTTTGCGAGGTCAGGCAATGTGACTGTGCGATGTCTATTTCCACGACTGAGAATATAAACATCGTCGGATTTTGCTAAATTAAATGTAGTACAGGGTAGTAGTAGAAACTTGCGCACTTCGGTAATACGTGCCCCACTAACACTCAGCAAGGAAATCGGCTATAATTTATATACTTGCGATGTACTCTACTGAGAAATGATTCAATGTGTATGCCACATCGCCCTTGACAGACAATCACCAGCGGATTTGATACATATACAAATGGTCCTTCTTCGTCGCCGCTACGACTGCACACGAAAACTTCTCCCTATCGACTAATCTAACTAAACCTTTTCGGGGAAGGTGACAGAGGCCAACATGATGAACATACCGCCATTTGAAGCTATGCGACCACCCCAGAATTGTACACAGTTCCGTACCTCAAAGTTTCCGACCGCCGTGAATCTGTTGTAGAGTACATGCTTTCAACAGCTGACGTTCGAGGTGTCATTGTGGAACCGTCGTACACGTCCCTGCCGAATATGTGATCTGGTGGCTTCCCCATTTCACAATTCCTCCAAGCTCGCCAGTACAGAGCCTCGACATTTCTAACCCACCTTTCTGTATCAAATAGTGCATTTGTGAGTCGCGACGCTTCAATTTTCGCTCGCACCACAGCAAGTTTCTCATGGTTCGTAGCGAGATCGACGGCGAGGTCTTCATACTCGATCATGTCAGATGCTATCAACTCTGGCACACCCGCAGCTGTAAGAAGACTAGCAGCAACCCTTGATGCAAAAAGAGACCCTGGACAAGTAATCATTGGAACACCAGACCATAAGACATCTGTACCAGTGGTATGTGCATTGCAAGTTGGGGTATCCAGAAACAGATCTCCAAGGCCTGCTCTTGCAACGTGCTCGTCTTTCCCTGCAACGTCTGTGAAGATAAGGCGGTCAGCAGATAGACCACGTGCAGCTGCTTCCTGCCGTATTCGCTGTTCACCAGTCGGAGGAAATCGAAGCAACCACAGCTTTGACCCTGGAACGCGCTTGAGGATCCGTGCCCATACATCAAATGTGTCTGGAGAGAGTTTGTACAGCTGATTGTGCATAATGAAGAGAAAACAATTTTCAGGCAGGCCGTAGTGAGCGCGAGTCAGCGGACCTGATGGAAATGCCGATGGCCCTGGGAAGCTAGTTTGACGATGATCATTGACAAAATAGCTGTGTGGGTGGTACAACAAGGCCTCCGAATGCATTCTGGACGCCATTTCCGGTGGTGAAGTCACAACATCAGTAATAAAGTACTCGATGTAATGCGCCCCTAAAGTCCCAGCAAATCCCATAAACGAAACTTGAACAGGCGCAGGTCGAAGAGCGAATAGCTCTGTCCGAGCCCCCTTTGTGTATCCATTGCAGTTGACTAAAACATGAATGCCATCATGAGCAATGGCTTCAGCTGATTGCTTTGGGCTGAGGCTTGAGATGTCTCGAAAATGTTCCACTTCTTGCTCTATTCGAAGGCGCCAGGCGGAGTGATCAGAAGGTGTCAACGCATAACAGTAGCACTCAACAGTCGTTCCCGTGCGATGAAGACCGTATATGCTTTGGGTGAGATGGCTGTAAGGGTGATTGTTGTAGTCTGATGACACATATCCAACCTTTAACCTTGCACTTGGACCGCGCGGAACTGACCATCTTTGAGTGACTAAAGGTATACCTGTGACCACTGACTCGGCACGAGAGGCATATGCCGCTGACAATGCTCGGAACTTTTCTGGACTCATCGGATATATCAGGGCGTGAAATGGCTGAACACTTGGCAAACCACTAGTGAGAACTGGAGCGACTACAGATGGAGCACCAGTCACAAATCTCGCAGATTTTCCCCTCACTCTCGCGTTCTTCACAATGGATGGAGACGAGGGATGATGCACATATTTTCTTCTTGGCCTGTCCATTGAGTTTTCCTCCCTACTTGTTGCTGGCACCGACGTATTGTCTCGGTCCGAACGCGAACCACCACAGACATCGACAAGTTGAGGAGTGGAATTTGACAGTGCCCCGACTAATGTGTTGTAGAGTCGAGGATGAGTCGCAGGGTGGCGGAGTAAAGTATCCAGTTGCCTGTCGATGATAGCGAGGAGAGTAGCAAAATTATGTTCTCGGTTCGTCCAGTCGCATATGACACTAAGTGAGTGCACCATATTACAAAATGCGTCCGGAAGGTCTGGCTGAAGGGCAAGTGCTGCCTGATAGCTCATAATGGACTCTTCGATACGATTGAGGTCTTTGTAAGTGTTCGCCAAATTCGCGTGATGATCTGCACCATCAGGTTGCAAGCTGACGGCTCTAACATAAAACGAAATTGCCTCTTCCGTGCGGCCCATGTCTCTCAACGCAGTCCCCAAGCCTGCTGCAGCCTCAGCAAGATTCGGATCAGAAAGAAGAGCGGCACGGTACTGAGCCTCTGCATCCTGCGGTTTACCTTGATCGCGCAGTAAACCTGCCAGATTACAGTGCGCGGCCGCAAAACCAGGCTGAGCGGAAAGCGATGCCGTGTAGCACTGCATCGCATCCAATATTGCACCCCTGCCCCTCATGGCATTGCCGAGATTATTCCATGCGTGTGCATGTCTCGGAGCAATGCTCAAGGCTCCTCGATAAGCCATCTCCGCCTCGGTCGATCGTCCGATAGATCGAAGCGAGTTTCCAACATCGTTAAATACATCCTCTGGAAACACAGGTCCCAACTCCATACCAGACTCATAAAAACCTTGGTCATAGCATGACGAGTTATAAGCTGCTCGTGCTTCGTTTGATTCAGGACATATGGTCATACAGGCACGAAAAGTGGAGGAAGCCAAATCGTACCGCCCGATGTCTCTACAGGCTCGACCGACAGCCATATACGGCTCCAACATATCTGCTGGTACTGAAAATTGTGCTGCAGCCAACAAGTCTGGAACTCCCATGATGTTCGCAGCGGATACGGGTGGCAGTTGTATGTGGTCCTGTAATCCAACATCATGCACATGCCCCACTGCCTGTGGCGCAACATGGTCGACATGGCCTTGCAGTGGACTGAGAAGTATAGTGGCAGGCTGTTGTTGGAGAGATCCTGGATAAGAAAGAGAGGTTGCTACTACACCATCCGGAAACGCCACTTGAATTGATGACAGTTGATTTGCTTGCTGGGCATGGGGAGCGGTAACAACACCTTGGGCGGTAGGAAGTGGCAGAATGATCTGCTCCAACGGTGACGCTTCCGATGAGGATTGCTGTACTAGAACGTGCTGGGAACCCCCCATATGGGATTGCTGCAATAGTAGACCACTGGGAGAAGCATATGTGGAGACAATTCTTCCTGAATCCGTCAAGTAAGCTGGAAGTGAGTTTGACGCCGCGGAGAAGAAAGGCGGTACTGGAGCAGGTACATCATCGGTAGACACCAAAGGCGCACAATCCGGGGCTGACAAGTTAAACGCATGAGCTTGCTGTCTTCTCCGATGTAGTTCATGCCTCTCCGCCAACCCTATTGACTCATGGTCATGGTTTGTAGGCACCAACGGCGGTAACGGCTGGAGATTATGCATACGATCCACTTCGCGTGAGTGGTTGCTTTTGTGCGTAAATTGTCTTTCCACATCACGATTTAGCGATATCGAACCTTCAGGCTGAGCATGTGAAGACATATTGTGTGGCGACTGATGAGATAATGTTTTGCGAGCAGCAAACTCTGTCACCTTGACCTCAGTTCGAAATGAATGGTGCTCTTCCACGGCCAGAGGGGGTACTGCTAATATGCTCTGCAATGACAGATCAACTAACGGTGCTTGAGCGGCTACAAGCGGTGATATGGACGAGCCGTAATAGACCGGGGGAGAGTGCGGCTGCCGTTGCACAGCATGAAGTGGCAAAGAACGCGGCTCGTGTGCAGGTGCAGGGCAATACGAAGGCTCACTCAGTAATAAAGCATCTGCGTACGGATCGAGCGGATGAGGGTGGGTCTGTACAGCTTGATGTGACAATATAGGCGGGGGGAGCGTGCTGGTACTTCCATGATGAGAAACGAATCCAGAAGGCTGCTGTGTCATCGATGGCACCAGCGGAGGGCTTGAAAAAACCTTGGAGGGCCCCATTACTGTCGGATCCACATGACCATAGTTGACGGGTGGTTGGGGTGGAGACTCGAAAGCGATGTGGTGCGTAGTCAGCGCGGACGTGTTGTGCGGAGGTGGTGCATGAAACGAATGATGTGGATGATAAGGCGGTAGAAGAGGCGCATGAGCAGCGGGAGTCGTCGGCGTAAAATAGGAAGTGTTCAGAGACGAATGAGACTGATGGTTGAGCAGAGCAGTCGGAGGCTGCATTACGGAGACGACATCCGCTGCGGGGAAGGGACCTTGCAAGGTTGGATGAGACACTGGAAGAGTTGCAGGGAAGACGGAGGTTGCAGCTGGAGGCGAAGGCAGCGGTGCGTAGCGAAGTGAGTATGGAGAAACCAGATTGGATTGACACCGGTCAGAAGTAACGGGCAATGCAGCTGCCATCTGTATGACGCCAGCGGTCGACGTATGACGCCAGCGGTCGGCGATGAGGGGAAATTGGCCGCGATGCCCGGCCTGGCCTGGCAGAGGCAACGCGTTTAGACCGAATCCATGTATTTCGTGTGAGGTACGATTCGAAACAAAAGCGACAGCGGTAAGGTGGCAGAGAAGTGAACAGAACGTCAAGAGGCTAGAGAGCACGGCAGCTGTGTTGCGATTGTCCAAGAGTATGTCGGTCTAAGTTTCGGGTCTGCACCATGCAGACAGTAGGATAGGAGTTTAGTGCACAGAGGAGGAAAAGGAGACCAGAGAAAAAAACAGAAGGAGATGACGGTGGATTGGAGGGGCATGGTGTGACAGTGAGCGTCAAATGAGAGGGTGGTCTTGTCGAGCCAAATCGAAATGCATGCAAACAGGTTTCTCATCACATGTCACTCTGAACGAAAGAAGAGCTACGCCTATTGAAGGATTGTGCTGCTGTAGATTGGGCTTCCGTGCTAAGCCAGCTACTGCGTGACTCTGTGGAAACGTGGCAAGGTACTATTGGTATAGGGGCACGAACAAAGCAAGCTGTGAATCGGACGGTAATTGGCTAGATTTTGACATGATCAAGCCACGCATTTGACGCTTTGCACTGTTTTCTTTTGCGCCCCCTAAAATGCCAAACCGCTACCACCGACCTTTTCTATCAACCTTACGTCATTGCCAGTTCAGCATATTAAGCAGAAAGCAAACCCTCAGCTCGGTGTCGATTGCGGTCGACTCCGCGCCAGGTAAACTGCAGTAAGAAAAGTTAAATGAAAGTCATGAAATAGGCGGCTCTCAGACCGCTTGCTGTTTGAAATCGAAGCAGAGAAAGTCTTTGACATACAGAAGTTCTACTTTGAGCTTCTGGTCCCCGCTTCGAGGCAAAAATTATGGGGACCAACATATCAAACTTTAAAACTTACGGCTCGTAGGAGTAGCTATCCATTGTCATTGTGATTATTATAAGTATTAAACAGGCATGCCATTGGAAAGAGTACAGTGTGTACAGTGTGTGACGTGACACTCGGACAAGTACTATAAAGAACATTGTGTACTGGTCACCAAAGGGTAGTTGCACAATGTTGAGCTGAAATGAAATGAAAAGTGAAACATGAGCTCCAAATCATCAATTTTGATTTGCCGCCCATTGTCGCACAACTCTGCACTCCTCTGGTTGTATTTCGACTCTCCCTGGGTCCCTCCTGCCTGCTCAACATCGGTGAACCTACTGCAGTCAGCAAGCGTTCTCATGTTTCCTGCTACGAACGTACCCACAGAATAGTAGCGACAGCCGTCGATGTCGATTCATGAGAATTTCGTCATGTCTGGAAATTCTCCTTAGGGCAAATTCCAGGTTTTGTCGACATGTAGCACATTCACAATGATGACCTCAATTTTATACCAGTTTCATTTTAATCAATTTCTGTCAGTACAGTAGTCTCACCTCAGTGCAAATCAGTACACAGATGGCAACAATTCAAAACATTGAAACTTTGAACTAAATATAATTTAAAGTCTTGTCCGTACTGAAAAAAATAGTGGCCATATTTCGGGCATCGCTGTGTAGTCGGGTGTTTGAGAACGGCTTCCTGAGATACTCTTTTCGCCGATGGCCGATTTTCGACGGTCGCCGATTTTCGCGTGCGCGAAATCCCCACTAAAATCGCTGGTCAACATGATCACGTTTAATGACCCCTTGTTGGCATTATCGGAAAAACTGCTAGATTGGATTCGTAACAACCCTTTACAGTTCAGGTAGACAGTAATTCAGAATGATTTCTCGCTTTGTACTGTATCGCTCGACGATAGGGAATGCCAAAACTGGCGCCATCCGCACCAATTATCAATGATCGATATAGCCAAATTTAACCATGTACACTCTGCCCACGACTGATCGCATGTAAAGCCTTTCACACCACTCCTCATCCCCGAATTGGCCCCCCATGGAAAAGTACAGCATTCTCAACTACAGATCTGTGCCAGTTGCAGACTGACCGCCTTGCGTGTGCAGAGCAAGTCGAAAGGAACCAATTTCTTTACAGTATAGTACATGTGCAAGATCCTACAACTGTATACGGTCAATGGTTGACGAGCCGCCACTGTATGCAGAGTTGTCCTACCAATGATGCTTTAGCATTTATCACCCGATAACCTTTTGTGAATTTCAGTCATGCAGATATTTTATTTAACCGGTGCTGAGAAAGGAGACCCTTACGTGCTGCAACGGTAGAAAGGTCAAATTTTCCAAGATATTCCACAGAGTACGCGCGCAACCACATCTCATGAGCACGGCACTGCCGGCTTGGCAGCCTCTCACACGCCCCTACCGCCACCCATGTGCGCACTCATTCCGCAAATCCCTTCCACTCCGTCGTCCCCCACTCATTCCCAGTCGCGGGGCCCTCCCCTGGTCGAGGTCTGCCTCACGCTCAAGCTCATTATTTCTCTTCTTCGCCGCATCTCCTGCTCTCTCAGCCACAGCTGCCCATGACTCAGCATATTTGTTCATAGTGCATTGCTGTGTCCGTGAGATTACCCCAGTCCGCGTTTCCTGACCTTGCCTCCTCTTCTCACTGTGCAGACTACTAACCACGGTGGCTCTCGCAACCATCACCTTACGTAGCCTTCATCCGCCAATCGGTCGTATTCTCATCGAAACCCATTCGTTTCCGCATGTCTCCTGCCATCACATAGTCTTTTGCAATCGCCTTCCGCAACAGTTCAGCTTCTCCGAAAAGTACCCTTGTCTGCGTCTTACGCCATTCCACGATACACTTCCACCATTACTTCTCAACACCCACCCGCTCCTTTGCCTGGCGCTCCACAGCACGTGCCACCTGGGCCCCCATTCGACGCAAGTAGTTTGCGAGCAGGTGAGGAGAGCGGTGGTCCAGCGTCGCCAGTGTTGTTGAAGACGACGAGGACTATCTTTTCAGAGCGCAATGGGCACCCATTGTTGACGCCGTCGTCAGCCAAGCAATCTACGCTGACCCAAGCCAGTTCACCGGCGGAACAATCCACTTACGTGGCTTCTTCGACTGCGAGTCGGCTTGAGTTGGGAGTCTCACATCATCGGTACTGCTCTTATCAGGAAGTGGCACAGCCGCTTGGCCACCGGCCTATGTCTGATGCGAGATACTCCTCTCGCACATCACCTCCCGCGCGTACCTCATCTCTCGCCGACATCGTCCACAAGACTGAAACTCACCCCACTCTCTCTCACCATCACCCGACTATTCGTCCGCGTACGGCTGGAGTGGATTCGGACGACGGCTCCCAGCAAGAACGTAACCATCAACAACCTCGCCATCCTCTCTCCAACCTTCCACGTTTACCTCTTCCCCAAGACGTATCCCGGACCGCCCGCCACACTGCAGGTGACACTTCGCCCAAGCACCCCTTCAGAAAGCGTAAGAATTCTAATGGACTGGGTGGGGCGCCACCTGACTTATCGTCTCTGACGCAAAAGCCCGAGGATCATGCTAGCTCCATCGCCCAACGATTTCCGGCTCCGGATCGTCCAACACTGACTTCTCCAGCAGTCATCGATGAACGTGGTTTGGACAAATTCCAGCAAACGACCGGGGCCGAAGGTTCAACAGAGGTGAACCCTGTGCGAAGTTCAGCTGTAGGTAATCCGGACGAATCGCCTGTCAAGGCACACGGACGCTGTTCTCTGAAAGAGCCACCGCTGCGAACCGAGTTGCTAGAAGAAAATCGCGCTCTTAGAATTGAACTTGAGACACTAAAGTATCGTTTACGGAAATCTGAAGTTTTGTGCCACAAGCAAAAAAAGGATCTCAGACTTCGTGACGCATCGCTTGCAAAATATCGCGCACAGCTTGTCCGCCTTTTCGAGGCTGGCGATGGCGATCTATTCCAAGTCAACAAGGCTAAGTACTCCGCAGAGTTTCCGCAGAGCGTACCAAGTCCTATCTTGCGTGATGATGCGAACAGCAAAGTGGATGGCGAAAGCATAAGCAATAGTCAGGAAGAGGAGTGGTCGACGTATTCAGGGCCATCTATGTCCCTGGGATACGAACAGGAAAAGTCTGAAGATAGACGTCGCGGCGAAAAGGATCCGTACGCCCGCTCAGAGGCTACAATTCGGAAGCACCGCCGGACACGTGCCCCCGCATGGACACCAGAGGAAGAGATCGTATTCATGCACGCCTACAACAAGCATGGGTGTAGATGGAAGCAGTTTCAAGACGTTCTTCCTGGCAGGTCGAGACGACAAATCCAGTCTCATGGCTCATATCTGATTCGGCAAGGTAAACTGCTGAAAAAGAATAGTCGCCCGTGGCAGAGACGGAAACCTCGGGAAGGACTAGCCGGATCATCTGTCAAGGACGTCGAAGTTGACATGGAAGACGCCGAGAGGTCGGACCCGGAGTAAATAGTGTTTCACGCCCCTGTGAAATTCTTTTTTTTTTTCAATGAAACGAACTCCGATCGGCAATCGTAATTCCTACGTAGAGTTATCAGTTGTGAGACTCTATCTCGGGTACACGGCTTGAACGTTTATTGCGCCTGGCGGTCGAAGTCAGCCGCCAAACCTAGAAACGTGCTCGTAACTGGTTTACCGGCAGTGGGTGGGAGCTCGGCCTTAGCAGCAGCAGAAACTTTGAGCTCCTCTGTCGCGTTACGACGGCGCGAGTCGCGGCGATGGTAAGCAATGTCAAAAACGTGCTCATATGGCCCTTGTGGCACGATCGGCGTCGGCTGAGCACTACAATAGTCACACCAAAACATGCCCGCGCGGGTTGGAGGCCACAAAAAGAAACCGTTCGCGAAGAGAAACCAAAAGATGGGATCATCGAGAAGTGTGCAGCAATCAATACACGAAACCAAGTCGCTCGTCAGTCTTACGCTGCTACGTGCAATTATCACCACGCAACGCATCTCCCCGCAGCCATTCTTGACGCATGTACACATATGCCATCCCCGTCCCTGAACACCCTCCTCCCTCGCTGCAGGCAAGTACTGCCCCCGGTGTGCAGCCCATGTCAATGGCAACTGCCGCAGAACTTACCCTGGAGAAGGAAATCTGAAGTGTGACTCGGATACGGGCTTGCGCAGAACGTCATCCTCGACATCTGGACGCAGCAGTTTGCCTGTCGAAAAACGGGTGCGCAATCGCTCCATCAAGCCGCGAAGGCCGCCTTCGCCAGACAGAACAGACTCGCTTTTGTTGGCTGCATCAAGCAGCACACGACCCCGTGCGCGCACCGCCATTGAAGAATTTCTAGGGTAGAGTGGGGACGTGGGGGGGGGGGGGGGGGGGGGGGGGGGGGAA
>JAUKWC010106042.1:0-24926 GCA_032356245.1 Endocladia muricata
ACTCGGTGAAGAATTCCTGCTGCGACGTTCCCCAAGTTGTGTCTGATGTGAGGAATGACCATTTTTTGCCCAAATTGTCCAGCGCCCATTGGTAAGAGGCCTGCGCCTTGATTTTTGTGTTGTGTCCCAGTCTGAAGACATAGCGATTGGCGTCTGGTTCTCCGGCGATTACTGGCACATCGTCAGATGGGAAGTAGAAGGTTTCCAGTTCGCCTGCCAGCGCAGCCGATGGTTTGTTGACGTTGGCAATGATCGAGCCAAGCACAAAGTCAGCGTTATCATCGAGGATGAGACGGCGCATTGCATCCACGCCCTGATCGCCGTTTGATCCGCTGTCGCGCGTGACTAGTTCTACTTCGCGTCCGGCAATGCCGCCCATTTCGTTGATGCGGGTTACGGCTGCTTGCGCCGCGCGATCGTTCCAAAAGCCAAAGACCGACGCCACGCCCGTTAGTTCGGGCTGGTGTCCGATGATGATGGGGCCATCTGTTTCGCCATTTTCGCCTGCGGCAGCCTCGTCGCTACCGGGCGATCCTGGCGCGGCGCAGGCACTCAGCAGTTGGGGGACGAGCAGCGATGCCCCCGCAATCATTCCGCTCCGTCGCAAAAAATCACGCCGACTAACCCGATTTTGTTTCCCGCTTTCCTGTTGAGATACCATCAAGTTTATCCTTTGATTATGTGTAGTAAAGTTGATTTCTCGATAGTTGATATCATAACAAATATATACCGCTTTGCATAGTACTCCGACTAAAATAAGTTTTGCATTCGGAGTGCGTGGCACTGGTCACGTATTGTTGGAAGGCCTGTATAATCCTGACCAGTGACACGCACTCCTTTCCCGTAGGATTCGCCATTTGGGGTTATGGTAGCTTTTGTAGCGTGTTCCAACTGCGTTGAATAGCGTTCAGCGGATCGGGGAGTTCCCAGTGCAGCTCTAGGCTGGCGGGATCGGTGTAGCCGATTTGGGCGAGGGCGTTGAATGCGCTTGCGAGCGATGTTTCGGTCATGACGCCGTCGAGCAGTGCCCAGTGCAGATCGTGTTGACCGTCGTTGTCGTCGAGGTGGACGTAGCCGAGTAGGGGACCCGCGGCAAGAATGGAGGCGTGGATCTCTTCGTTGGAGAGTTGGGCGTGACCGATGTCGAAGAGCAGGTAGAGGTTGGGGTGGTTGAGGCTGCGCAGGTAGTCGAGCGTTGCGGCGACGGTGGGCAGTGCTTTGCCGGGGAAGTGTTCGATGAATACTTTTTGGCCGAGTTCGGCGGCTCTGTCGGCAAGGTAGGTGATCGAGTCGGCGTATCGAATTAGGGCATCGGGGTCGCTCTCTTCGCCCGGAATGAGGTAGACTGCGGCGGCTCCGACGTCGGCGGCGCGCTCGATGGCGGATCCGATTGCGCGCACGGCTTGGGCGCGGCGCAGTGCTTCGGCGTGGTCTAAAGAGGTGCCTTGGGGGATGCTAAATGATCCTGAGATACAATGGATGGCAAGACCCAAGTCTTTGATAAGGGCGAGACTTGCGGGAGCGCTGAAGTCTTCTTCTTTTATATCAATGGCGCGAAAGCCGATGTCTGCGAGTTGGGTTAGGATTTGTCTGTCTGGGCCGGAGAGCGCCCATGTGCAGCAGGCGAGGTTCATGGGGTTGAGTTCCTTTTTATTTATGGGGTTATAGAGTTAAAAAGGGGTGGAGCCGATCTTTGGCTCCACCCCTTTTTAAGAATTTTATCTTCTTTGGAAATATCATCCAACGATGTGGCTCATTTTGCTTCTTTGCCGCTTTTACTTCTTTGCTACAAAGTCGAATTCTAGCTCCAATTCATCTTCTACGTTTGCTATAAATGGAACGTCGGGTATAAAGATTCCATAGTCGGCATAAAGAATTGTGGTGGTGGCGGATCCGCTGATCTGTTCGGCTGTGTCGATGGTGATCGTCGCTTTGAATATCTCAGAAAGAGTTTGCCCTGCGAGTGTGAGATCGCCACGAATTTCGAAAGAGACCGTGTCGCCCACGGCAATGCTGTCGGGCAGTGCGTTGAGTTCTGTCGAGGCAAAAGTGATCGTTGGGTAGCTATTTGTGCCGAGAACAAAGCGGCGGATCGCACCATCACGACGCTCGCTATCCGTGACAAAGGTGGTTGCGTCGATGGTGATGGGACCGATCTGCGTGTTCGCTGGCGTGGCGGGATCGATGGTGATTTCCCCATTTATGGCTGATGTGACGCCTAAAACGGTAATGCGATTGCCGCGCAGATCTTCATCCAATGCAAAGCGCGCCTCGGACTGCGCTGGATCGATGGTGAAGATTTCTGTCTCGCTGACAACACCCGCTGTATTGTTTACGTCGGTCTCTGTCGCTGCGTCTGATCCGGCCATCGTAGAATCTGCTGCTGACGCTGCTGCTGGTTCTGCTGCTGGTTCTGCCATTGTCGATGCTGCTTCACTTTCATCGGATGCTGACGCATCGACATTTGACTCCGCCGCTGTCGATGCCAATGCATCACTTGCATCGACATTTGACTCCGCCGCTGTCATTTCTCCCACATCTGCGTCTGCCGCTGACTCTGACTCTGCATTTTCTTCTGACTCTTCTGCCGTCGATGCTGTTCCTTCTTGTGTATCATCAGCTATAACCACGCTGTCATCATTACGCAAATTGCGGGTGCTGTTCTCACTCATGCTACTGCTATCTTCCGTCTGCGTAGCTGGCAGAGCACAGGCGGTTATGAACAGCATTGAAATGACCGTAAAAAGAATGATGCGTGCTGACTTTGTTATTTTTATCTTCATTTTGTCTCCACTTATTTTTTGATTGTGGCTCTACAATCAAAGAGTTGGGGCAAGCCGGACTTCTTGTCATGATACTCAGCGGCGGGAGAAAGGAATATTTCTTCCCTGTTTTCGATACGACTCTCTGCGCCGCTTGGCATATCGATTTTACGCATCTGCCACAGGATTTGTCAATGTGCCGAGACCATCGATTTCAATTGTAATGACATCGCCCTCTTTCATATAAACGGGTGGTTTGCGGGCATAGCCAACCCCTTCCGGCGTGCCGGTCAGGATCACGTCGCCCGGTTCGAGCGTCGTGATTTTTGAAATATAGCTCACCAAATAAGGAACGCTAAAGATCATCATTTTGGTGTTGCCATCCTGCATAACTTCTCCATTTAGGACAGATCTAACCGACATATTGGCTGGATCGGGTGCTTCATCCTTTGTGACTAATGCTGGACCTAATGGGCCAAAGGTATCGACCATCTTGCCGGCAGTAAACTGAGTCGTCAGACGCTGCCAGTCACGGGCCGTTACGTCGTTGGCAACGGTATAGCCCGCAATATAATCAAACGCGTCAGCCTCTTCTACATTCTTGCAGGCTTTGCCGATAATCACGGCTAGTTCGGCCTCGTAATCGACCCGATTTGTGCCAGCCGGAATCCGAACCGTGCCGCCCGCACCGATCAGCGACGTGTGCGTTTTGTGAAACAACATAGGATATTCGGGCGGTTCTGCGCCGCCCTCTTTGGCGTGCGCCGCATAGTTACGCCCCAGCGCGATCACTTTGCCTGGGCGGACTACGGGCGGCAGCAGCGTCACCTGATCCAGCGGTTGGCCGTGAGTCTCGGCATCTGCATTATCGGCAGCGGCAGTGGCTTGCGCAATGCCCGCATCACCCATCGCCAGCAGATCCACCATTGTGGTGGGCAGCGTGCTGTCTATTGCGCACAGATCAACGGCGAGGTCGTTGACGATTGCACCAAGTTTGGGTCCCTGATCAGACTGATAGGTAATGAGTTTCACTGGGTTCGCTCCTTTTGGTCTAATTCCCCAAAAAATTTTGTGCCACATCTCAAAGAGGTAGGATAGAATTTTTTTGGATGAGTATATCACTGGATGAATATAACAGAGGTAAAAAGTATTTTTTCAATATCTTCAGGTAGATTGCACATCAGCAAATCGCACGCTATTTTGGGTACTGAACAATTATATTGTTGCGATTTACAAAGCTAAATATAACACCCTTATTGTACGACAAAATAAGCTGTTGCGCATTTTCGACAAGAGCAAATCGGCCAAGATTGAAACTCGAGTCTGCTACGGTAAACCTGCTAAAGACACAAAGGAAAGCCACGCATCCGATCCAACCCCATAATGCCGCCACAAACTGCACTCCCTTAACTCTTTCCGCCCCGATGATCGAATTCTGTTGAACCGCGGCCTGCACGGCCATCGGCGTTATGATCAGCGCGACTTCTATACGTGTTCCAACTGGCGAATGCAGAAAGCCAACAGCACTCTCACCTAAGAGGAACGTCACAAAATCCGCACAAATTTATGCTATACTATTTAGTAATTCACAACCCATTCACCATCGCGTTATAGCCCGATACCTTAAATTAAGGAAATATTATGCTGCTTTATATTAATTTTCGAAAATTCACTTTTTTACTTTTTATCGTTCTACTTATTACTAATAGCGGTTGTCTAAGTCGCTCTATGTATTTAGACAATAAGATAGATTTACCTCAAAATCTACTTTACGTCGTGGCTATGGGTGTTGAAACGCGCAGCAAGAAAAAAAATGAACTGGTTGTGCTAAATGCAGATACGTTTGAGGAGGTAAATCGCACGCGTTTGATGGACAACACGCTTTTCTTTAAAGTTAGCCAAGATCCGCTGGGCCGTGTCTGGATAGGATATGGTGGGACATTAGACAACAAAACCAAACGCGTTGATCTGTTTGAGCAAGATGGTACATTTATCAAGTCTTTTGAGTTCTGTACATGGCCCAATGTGCGTATCTCATTTGCGGCCGGGCGGGCGTTTATTCCCTGCTATACTAATGGATACAGTGCAAAAGTGGCCGTTGTTGACCTTGATTCTTTGGAGGCTGTAAAAATAATTGAGATAGATGTGGAGCCGCGCTTTTCTTTACGTGGTTCCGCAGCAGTACAGGATAGCATCGTTATAGCTGGCGGAAGTCAGACGCATACAACATTATTGTTTATTGATCCCTACACATTAGAAATCCAAAATGAAACTCCTCTTCACGGCGGGGGGAGCATGAAAACGATTATCAATTACGAAGAACAGTTTTATATGCTCAATCGGGCTAGCGCTTTCGCTCCTGAAAATCCTATCGATATGAGGATTGTACAATTTGGGGCGCCGCCTGCTGTAGCAGACTACAAACTGGCTGAACGCTCGCCGTTTCTTGGCTTTATTGAAAATGAGATTTTATGGACCTATCATCATCCGGCCGCAACTAGCCCAAACAGCAAGAAACGTGCCATTGCTCGCTATAATCTTGCGACGCAAGAATCTGACAAGTGGTCTTTACCAGATTCTTGGTGGGCAGGGGATATGATTATGTTAGATGATAAAATTGTTGTGACACGACGACATTCTCTTGATCCAAATGAGACCGATGGACTTTATCAGTTTAATCCCAATACGAATGAATTAACGCAAATTCTGGAATTATCCGGTGCTCATCTTTTACTTACTTACATCTAAAATAGAAAATTTTCAGCAGTAACAGCAGATACTCGAAGCGGACATAGCGATTGAAGAGGAATCTTTTTTCCCTTTATCACGCGATAGCCGCTTGGGGTTGCGTTTATCAAATTTGAATCAATCAAAAAAGGGGATCGGAACAATCCGATCCCCTTTACGTTTTCGCTCATGTTCCTGCAAATTGCGTACCTTTAACTCCTTCTTCCTCAACGAGTGGCTCCCGTTCACCGCGGCTTGTATCAACTACTCTATAGCCAATCCTCAAGTGCTAGCTTAGAGATTCGCGTAAAATGGCGCTGATTGTGCGTAACGAGTGTTGCTTCATGGACAAGAACCACCGACGCAATTTGCAAATCTAGATCAGCCAGACGCTGACCCTCTTTCTCTAGATCTGCCTTGAGTCGACCAAACCTTCGCGCAGCGGCGTCATCAAAATCGAGTGTGCGCATTGCGGCAACCAACAGATTAACGCTCAACACATTTTCTTCTGGCTTTGCAGATTTGTACGCACCGTGGATCAACTCGCCTATGCTAATCGATGTGACGCCCAAAACGTCGTCTGGCGTTACGAACTCTTCCAAATTGAGCCGCCCGCGCAGAATCGCAATACAGTGATCCGAATCAAGAATTTTCATAAGAAGTCTACTCAAAGCTGATGGCAGGTCTGCTTGCTGCTTCACCCGCAATTGATCCTTGGCGATTGACGTAGATATCGACCTCTAAATCAGCCAAATTATTCTCATCTTTCCATAAACCCGCCGCGGCCATTGCAGGATGCAGTTTGCCGTTTGCAATTTTGTCCAGAATCACCGGATCTTGCCCCAAGGCAAAGGCCAACTGTCGCCCCAAATCAGCCGACTGTTCCAACTTCTCTAATTCTTCGATACCAATCAGGACCGCAATCGGCCGCGTCCGCCGCCGGATCACGATCCGCTCGCCGCTTGACGCGCGCGATAACATTTCTGAAAAGTGGCTTTTCACTTCTGCAATGCTCAATATGCTCATGATTGCTCCCTTGATAGACCTGATCGGGTCATTATGACTTGTTTGAGTGTATCATAAAACTTATTAGATGTCATCGCAGCGAGGCGCTGGGGAACGTGATTCTGAACAAAGATGAGGCAAATGTGTCCAAGCCAAGCGTGATCAACGTGTCGCAGATCTACACGGTGGACAAGGCTGAACTTATGGATAAAATCGGCACATTGTCTGACAAGCAGGTTGATCAGATTTAGCTGAAGGAAAACGTACCTTTCTGGCGCAGCTTGATATAGATACTGTAGAATACTTATGCGATGCAGCACTAAATACTGAACTTGCCGAACAACCTTTAATGATTTGTAACCATTTAATTCTATGAGCTAACAAGAAAACTACGAGGAATCATGAAGTTTCGTACAATTATTTCTATACTTATTTTATCGCTTTTTATTATCGTTATCTGGACAGTGAAACAAGAAATTTATACATCGTCCGTTGTATATGCACAAAATGAATTTAGTTGCGCTAACATTAGCGAAATTCCGATATCGGAATGCAACGCTTTGGCTGCAATTTATAATGTCATACCAGAATCCAATACCGAATTCATTGATCCAAGCTGGTATATAACCAATGATGGGCACGTAACCGAACTATATTTACAAAGCGTAGAAATCACAAGCCTGCCCGCCGATATTGCCGATCTTCCCTTTCTCTCTATCCTCTATGCGCCTCTAAACCAATTAACTAGCTTACCACCAGAAATTGGCAGTCTTTTGTCGCTCCAAAGAATAACATTGTTTAATAATAAGCTGTCAGATATTCCGCCAGAAATTGGTAATCTCTCTCAATTAGATGAACTATCGCTATCTGGAAACAATCTTTCAAACATTCCCAGCGAGATTGGCAATCTTACGTCTTTGACTGTTTTATTGGTGGGTGAGAATCAGCTACAAAGTTTACCAGCCGAAATCGGCAACCTATCATCGCTAACAACATTGCGAATTTCCGACAACAATTTGAATAATTTACCTGCTGAAATTGGAAATCTGTCCACGCTTTTGGTTTTGAACTCTTCGAACAATAATTTAACAACCGTCCCCGCCACACTAGGAAATCTTTCTAATTTGGAGGGGCTTTCTCTTAGTGAGAATTCCATCACGTCCATTCCCGCAGAAATTGGTAATTTGCCATCAATTCGGAGCCTTGATTTGAGTGACAATCCGCTATCAGAATTGCCATCTTCATTTAACAATCTGTCTGACTTCGTAAAAGGAGAATTACTCTCACAAGGCTTCACAATTGCCGAGGGAAATGGGCAACAACCAGTTCCTATTATGTTTGATTTCAATGTTTTCTTGCCAGTTTTGTCAAAATGAACTCAAGTGAGGATCAGATACAAAAAGGGGATCGGATTGTTCCGATCTCCTTTTCATTTTCTCAAACTCGCTCAATCAACCCACAGCCCCAACCGCGTAATGCTCCCGCAAACTTCTCACCTTTAACCTCTTCTTGCCCAACGACCTGAATCCCGTTAACCGCGACCTGCGCGACCGTCAGCGTCGTGATCAGCGAGATTTCTATGCGCTTTGCCAATTAGCAGATCTTTTCGCCGTTAACGTGGATGTTGGCCTGGTATTGCAATTGGTATAACCATCGGTTATACTACCTTTGGTACTGGTCGTGATTACAATTTGGGAGAGTGAAATTATGAGTGTTGTTAAGACTGCCGTTTCGCTGCAACAAAATCTGTTTTTACAGATTGAAGAGTTGGCGAATGAACTGGACCTGTCGCGCAGTGGTTTGGTCACAATTGCATTAGAGGAATATATCGAGCGCGTCAAAAGCAAACGTTTGCTTGACCAACTGAACGCCGCGTACGAAGATGATCCGCAGACGGAAGAGTTACAGACTTCGCAAGCACATCGCCCGCGCCAAAGAAAGAGTGCAGAGGTTAACTGGTGATCGAGCAAGGTGATGTCTACTGGATCGACTTGGGCGAACCGACTGGATCTGAGCCGGGATTTATGCGCCCGTATGTGGTGATACAAAATAACGTTTTCAACACCAGCCGGATCGGCACGGTGGTGGTCTGCGCGATTACATCGAACTTGAAGCGAGGCGATGCACCCGGAAACGTGATGCTGAATAAGGATGAGGCAAATTTGTCCAAGCCAAGCGTGGTCAACGTGTCGCAGATCTACACGGTGGGTAAGGCTGAACTTATGGATAAAATCGGCACCTTGTCCGACAAGCGAATTGATCAGATTGTGGAGGGTCTTAGGCTTCTGTTTGAACCGCGAGAGGTGGATTTTTTGTAATTCCGTTCACCGTGGACTGCGTGGCCGTCAGCATCGTGATCAGCGGGCTCTTCGTGCGTGCGGTCAAGTGATAGATGAAGCAGGCCAACTTTATCCCAAGAAAAGAGCTGTGAATCGAAAGATCCCGCTTGACAGAGATTAAGAATCTGTTAAATGTTGTACGACACTAACGAGTTGTACGGCACGAGCATCGTGATATACTTTTCTGGATAAGTATAAAGGTAGGTGAGAGCGTGACTATACAGAGTTGTAAGAGTGAAGCTGTGCGCCAAAATTGGCGGGACAAATTGGATGATGTTTTTCGAGGCGCAACCATTGTTATTGAGCGATATACCAAACCCATAGCCGTTTTGATTGGCTATGAGGAATATGAACGTTTAAAGGAATTGGAGCATAAGGTTCTATGGGCCGAGTCCAAACGCATAGCCGATAAAAATGATCGCGACGATACTTGGGTTGATGGGTCTGTGGTCGAGGAGCGGATGAGGCGTTTACGTGCGTTGAAGGATTAAGTATTCGCAAAAGGCTGACAACTATTTTCTTGACAATGGTCTATTGGTCGAAAAACTTGTCTACATTATCATCGATATAGCTGAGAATAATGGTTTCCCGATTGGCGTATATGTTGAAGGCCCGCGAATCGAAATTGCTTTTGACGCTGAAAATCATACCGTCGTCTATGAGCGGTGGGCCACTCAAAAAATGATACGGATTACGCAGATTATCCCAGGGCCAAACGCATAATGCTCCTGCAAATTGCGGACATTCAACACCTTCTTCCCCTGCGACCGGCTCCCGTTCACCGCAGCCGTTATCAGTGGGATCTCCATACGCGTGGCGAACTGGCGGATCTTCGCGTCATTTATCCTCCATTAAAACATCGCTCATTTTATGGTATAGTATAGAGCGGGTAAAAGGTTGAAAGAGCAGATAATGCTCATAATGTCGCGAGACAACAATTGGAAGGTGATAAATGATTGCAGAAGCACACTTACTGGATAGGCTGCTATACGATATACAAAAACTCTCTCCCGAATATCGCATTCGCCTGATACAGAGAATCTCAGAATCTTTGCTGTCAACACCAAAGGAATCAGCGTTTATTCAGTATGGGAAATATCGAAGCCATAAAGAATCTACACTGGAAGATTTTGCCGTTGCGGAGTGGAATCCCTTTCATGTGGCACAAACTAATCTATAAACGGAAGCCACGTAAGAAAAGTTTTACGACATTGTTCGTCAGGTATGTTTTCCCATTCATAGACCCCCGGAATAGGTTTGATGCCAAAGCGCTCTGTTTCCGAATCATTTACTTCGCAAATTGCCGTCTTGGATAAACACTTAGTAAATGGACAGTTGATGTTGTTTCCAATCTCAATCGTTAGATCCCCATTATCTTGATCAACTTCAAAGCTGTCTGGTGGGCCAATCCATTCGCCGTAATATGCCTTATCAATCTTTAGCTCTTCGAGGTCGAATCCAACAACAGATAAAACAAACTCGGCAAATCCTCCACGCCAATTTTCCATCTTTGCCTGCGGAAAATTATGCGTAAAACGAGCATCACGTGCACGAATGTAAACGCCAGCACCCAACTCGCTATTTAGGCTCTCATTAAGCCCGAGCCGCATACGAAAAAAACCCCGTTCCTTGATTGATTCAAGGGCGGGGGTTGTTGGTCCAAACAGCGCTTACTTCGATTACTCGTTCCTTTTCCTCTAACTCATCAGAGAAAACTCGACCATTTTGTGGCCGCCAGTCGAAATCCGCAAGACGGAGCCCTCGTAGAAACCGATGGGGGCGCGGCAATTGCACTTCCTCGATGAAGCTGCTAGATTCTAATACACTAATTTGTTCATCAGTAATGGTTGCCAGCGTTAACTGAGTAACAATTAAAGATGGACAGGTTAATGTATCCCAGCATCCTGCAACTGTTTTATCAAATATTTCTTTATCAGCTACATATTCATCGAATTGCTTTCGATAGGCGGACTTTGAAGAGCGGACACCTTCTTGATCTTCATCATCAGTTTTGAATCGTTTAATTCGATTTTCTGTGACTCGATCAATAAACTGCCATTCTGCTGCCTCAAACTGAGCAACATTATCTGTGTTTGTAAACACAACGCTCGCAGTTAATGTATCGCCCATCTTATATTGATGTGTTATCCGGTCTTCTAGCAAATCTAACC
Organism: Endocladia muricata; assembly: GCA_032356245.1. Taxonomy (NCBI): domain Eukaryota; phylum Rhodophyta; class Florideophyceae; order Gigartinales; family Endocladiaceae; genus Endocladia; species Endocladia muricata. The sequence goes on from JAUKWC010106042.1 coordinate 11,005, forward strand.
TGTTTTCTGCAATGAATGGTGCTATGTCTGCAAGTGTTACATCTGGCTTTAAGATTACTATCGCTGCTTCTGTATATGGCTGATAGGCATAAGCCGCACTGCCCAACAAGAGTAGGATCAAAGCTGATACTATGAAGATAAGGGTTTTAAATTTTCGCATTAAATACTCACTAATGAATTAAAAATGATTTGTTGGCCACCACACATTCCATCCTTTCAAAATTTTATCATATGATAGGCTGTGTGTTTACAAGAAAAATTCCTCTTCACTCCGAATTTACTGTAACCCTACCCGCATAATGCTCCTGCAAATTTCTTACTTTCAACCACCGCGGCCTGCGCGGCCATCAGCGTCGTGATCAGCGGGATCTCCGTGCGTGTGGCGACTGTTTCGAGCTAACTCAAAAGATATGAATTTTGTGTTATAATGAGAAAAATTGATCCACTTGCGAGACTTCTAGTTATATCATTCATCCCCATAGTATTTGTCCAAATAGTGCATTTCAGAGAAATAATCTATGATCACATCTCCAGCTTATCACGAAATAATCGACTTTCTCGCTGCTGGCACAACGCCAGATAGCATCATTTCGTTCCGGCCATCTTCTGTTGCGAAACAGCGTGTCGAAGAGTTGATCCGCAACGAAAAGAATGATAATTTATCCACTGACGAACGCACTGAGCTAGATTACTACATGCAATTAGAGCACATCATGCGGCTTGCAAAAGCGCGCGCTCGCCGCCATATTCAGGCTCAATAACGCGCTGCCTGTATGAGTACTTCTTATATTAATGTCGATTTGCGTAGGCTTGTTACGACTCGCGCCAACTCTAGCTGTGAATACTGCCTGATTCGTGAGGTTGATTCCTATTGGGGATGTCACGTAGATCATATCATCAGCGAAAAGCATGGCGGTGAAACCATAGCCGACAATTTAGCATTTGCGTGTGCTCCGTGTAACCGCAGTAAAGGGAGTGATGTCGGCTCGATTATTCCTAACACAGACCAATTTGTTCGCTTTTTCAATCCAAGAGTCGATAGTTGGTCCAACAATTTCAAGCTTGATGGCACCACAATTACGCCTATAACAGACATTGGTGAAGCTACTGTTCGCATTCTTAGCTTCAATGCAATCGAACGTCTTTTGGAACGCCAAGAATTAGTCGATCTTGGTCGATACCCGTAATTCCCTGACCTTCTATCCTTCGTTCGAATAAGCTATCCTACCCCTCCCCAACCGCATAATGCTCCTGCAAACTCCGTACCTTCAACTCCTTCTTCCCCAGCGAGCGGATCCCGTTGACCGCGGCCTGCGCGGCCGTCAGCGTTGTGATCAGCGGGATCTCCATGCGTGTTGCCAACTGTCGAATTTTGGCACCGTCGGCGCGGCTTTCGGAGCCGAGCGGCGTGTTGATGATTAGCTGGATTTTGCCGTCGGTCATGGCGTCGAGCGTGGAGTAGTCGTTGCTGTCGCCCGTGGCTTTTTCGAGTACAGTGACTGGCAACTGCGTGCGCTGGATTAGCTCGGCGGTGCCGCTGGTGGCATAGAGACTCATGTTCATGCGGTGCAGATCGCGGGCGATTTTGAGGGCCGCACCTTTATCAAAATCGTTGACCGTGAGCAGCACGCCCGGCCTTTCGCCCTCGGTGGGTGCGTCTGCTGTGGGCAAGATCGGCAGGCGCGTGTCGGCTGCCAATTGGCTCTTGGCGAAGGCGTGGCCAAATGTACTGGCATGGCCCATCACCTCTCCGGTCGAGCGCATTTCGGGGCCAAGCAGCGTGTCGATCCCCGTAAACTTTTTCCACGGGAGTACTGCCTCTTTCACAAAGAAGCCATCCAACGCAGGTTCACGCGTGATCCCCAATTCTTCCAAAGAAAGACCCGCCATCACCTTGGCCGCAACCTGCGCCAGCGGAACGCCCGTGGCCTTGCTGACAAACGGAACGGTGCGGCTGGCGCGCGGGTTCACCTCGATCACGTAGACCTCGTCATCTTTAAACGCAAACTGCACATTCATCAGCCCGCGCACGCCCATCGCCAGCCCCAGCCGTTTGGTATAATCGCGGATAATATCGAGATGATAGTTGCTAATTTTATAGGGCGGCAGCACGCCCGCGCTGTCGCCAGAATGGATACCCGCCTCTTCGATATGCTCGATGATCCCGCCGATCACCACGCGCTCGCCGTCGCAGATCGCATCCACATCGACCTCGAACGCATCCTCCAAAAAGCGGTCGATCAGAATCGGCTTGTCGGTCTGACCATCGGTCGTCGCCGCCACGTTGACCGCCTCGGTCATGTACGTTCGCAGCGCCGCCTCATCGCTCACCACCGCCATCGCGCGGCCGCCCAAAACGTAGGATGGACGCACCACAACCGGGTAGCCGATCTGCTTTGCGACCGCCACCGCATCATCCGCCGTGCGCGCCATGCCGTGGTCCGGCGCGGGGATCTCTAGCCCGACGATCAACTCCTCGAAGCGGTCGCGATCCTCGGCCAGATCAATCGCCTCGGGCGACGTGCCCAAAATTGGCACACCCGCCGCGGCCAGCGAATCGGCCAAATTGAGCGGCGTTTGCCCGCCATATTGCACAATCACGCCCAGTAACTTGCCGTTGGCATTCTCGCGCTCCACAATATTGAGCACATCCTCAAAGGTCAGCGGCTCAAAATAAAGACGGTCGCTCGTATCATAATCGGTACTTACCGTTTCGGGATTACAGTTGACCATAATCGTCTCGTAGCCCAACTCTTCGAGCGCAAAACTAGCGTGGCAGCAACAATAATCAAACTCGATCCCCTGCCCAATGCGGTTGGGTCCACCGCCCAAAATCATCACCTTTTTGCGGTCCGTCACCGGCGCTTCGCTCTCTAATTCGTAGCTGCTGTAAAGATAGGGCGTGTACGATTCAAACTCCGCTGCGCAGGTGTCAACCTGATGATAGGTGGGAAAAATGCCCAACTCACGGCGCACCGCGCGGATGTCGCTTTCCGTTAATTTGTCCGCTGCACCAGCCATTGGACTCGCGGCATCCGCCAGCATCCACGATCCATTCGCCACGAGCCGAGCGATCTGCGAATCGCTAAAGCCCATGCGCTTGGCGCGGCGCAACGTTACGGCATCCAGCGTGTGCTTTGTCTGCTCAAACTCGGCAATCTCGCCAATCTGCGCCACATACCATGGATCAAAGCGCGTCAGCTCGCACACCCGCTCTTGCGTCATGCCGCCCAGCAGCGCCTCGTACGTGGCAAAAAGTCGATCACGGTTGAGCGACTGCAACATCTGCTCCAGCGTAATGCCTGGCGTGTAGCCGCGCACGTTGCCCGCCTCGTCACGCTCTAGCGGACCCAAGCCATCGCGCCCGATCTCTAAACTGCGCACGCCCTTTTGCAGCGACTCTTTAAAGGTGCGGCCAATCGCCATCGCCTCGCCCACCGACTTCATCTGCGGGCCAAGTTCGCGATCCACGCCGGGGAACTTTTCGAAAGCCCAGCGCGGCAGCTTCGTCACCACGTAGTCGATGCTTGGCTCAAACGCGGCCACCGTCTGCTGCGTGATATCGTTTCTCAACTCATCCAGCGAATAGCCCACGGCCACCTTGGCCGCCAGCTTCGCAATCGGGAAACCCGTCGCCTTGCTCGCCAGCGCGCTCGATCGCGACACGCGCGGGTTCATCTCAATCACAATCACGCGCCCGCTCTCGGGATCGATGGCAAACTGCACGTTGCTGCCACCCGTCTCCACGCCCACGGCCCGCATCACCAGCCGCGCCTGATCGCGCAACCGCTGATACTCTTTATCGGTTAATGTTTGGGTTGGAGCAACCGTCACCGAATCGCCGGTATGCACGCCCATCGCATCCAAATTTTCAATCGAGCAGACTACCACAAAGTTATCCGCGCCGTCGCGCATCACCTCAAGCTCGTACTCTTTCCAGCCGATTAGCGACTCTTCGATCAGCACCGTGCTTGTTGGGCTTTCGCTCAACCCCCACTCCACTTTTTCGTCGAACTCTTCGGGCGTAAAAACGGTTCCCGCGCCCGAGCCACCCAGCGTAAAGCTTGGTCGAATAAAGATCGGATATTTGCCAACCACCTCCTGCGCGATCTGCCGCGCCTCTTCCAACGTGTGCGCCACGCCACTGCGCGGCGACTCCAGACCGATTTCATCCATGGCCTGCTTAAAGAGATCGCGATCTTCGGCCACGACCATCGAGCGCAAGTTGGCACCGATCAACTCCACGTCATACTTTTCGAGGATCCCAGCTTCGGCCAGCGCCACGGATAGGTTGAGTCCCGTTTGTCCGCCAACGGTAGGCAGCAGCGCATCGGGCTTCTCTTTGGCGATGATCTTTTCGAGCACGTCCACGGTCAATGGTTCGATATAGGTTGCATCGGCCAATTGTGGGTCGGTCATGATCGTGGCCGGGTTCGAGTTGACGAGAACGATGCGATAGCCTTCTTGGCGCAGCGCTTTACAGGCTTGCGCGCCAGAATAGTCAAATTCGCAGGCTTGGCCGATTACAATTGGGCCAGAGCCGATGATTAAAATTGAGGAGATGTCTGTTCTTTTTGGCATAAGTTTGGGTGGTTTGAGTGTGTTGGTTTGTAAAAGTTAAGAGCTACCGGGAAGGCGGGAAGGCGGGAAGAAAAGCAAAAGGCCCTTAGGCAGTTCTTGGCGGCTTTGCGTTTCAAATAATAGACTCGCTGTACTTTGTTTGTTTTTAGATAGTGAAAAGCTGGTTTTTTTGTGTATGTTTTTATTTTATCGCGAAGACGCGAAGGCGCGAAGAGCGCAAAGGTAAAAAAAGAAAACTTAGCGTCCTTGGCGGCTTTGCGCCTTCGCGATAAAAAATATGATGATCCGCTCTATCTTATCTACATGTCTTTTGATCTACTTTTTGGGATTCTCATACACCATTCGCCCGATTCCGTCCTTAAACAATGGCACATTGAAATTGATCAAAAATCCTAGTCGAATATCTGAAAGCTTCAAATATGTGAGCAACTGCGACTTAAATACCGGAATCATCTTTGTCACTGCTTTTAACTCACATACTACCAAACCTTCAACGACTAAATCTAGCCGTAGATCTGTATCTAACCTAATGCCGTCATAGATAATTTTTACAGGAGATTCATATCGAAAACTTAATTCGCGCTTGTACAATTCATGACACATACAAGTGAGATATACCTTTTCTAACAAGCCTGGACCAAGATTTTTATGGACGCTAAATGCAGCATCGACGACCAGTTTGCCAATACGTTCTTCTTCGTCGGTTAATACGACATGTTGTTTTGCCATTGTTTGCCTCCCAATTCTGAAAGTTGATCTCTCCTTCTCTTGATCTTTCGATTGGATATGAGTGGCGTAACAAGCATATTCTACCGCGAAGGTGCGAAGACACGAAGAACGCAAAGGAGAAAAAGAAAACTTTGCGCTCTTCGTGTCTTTGCGACAAAAAAGAGTTTTACTCTAGATGTCATCTCTACCCTTGGAGCACTTTGAGTTTTAGCGTCAGCCCGATTTGAAAAAATGGCAGGTGACTTTCGTGTTTATGCACTGTCTTACCCCAAGCGGCTATGCGTGGCGTAACCAATCGGGAGGGGGGCGGTTGGCGCGTGGTTGCGTCGATCCCTGCCTTGATTTTCATAATCTGAGATGCCAAAAGAAAAAGTCCGGCCTCTGTGCGAAACCGAACTTTTAGGGGGAATAGTAGGAAGAAATAGTCGAGTTGATTATGGCGTAGGTGTGCTGATTGCGGTTTGCTCATTTTCAGTTGACGCTGAAATTATGAGCGGGATCAACACTGGCGGTGCAGCGGGTGTTGCGGCTGTATTCGCTCCTGCGCTGCTGTCCGCAACCATTAGTCATTGAAACTCGCTCCATGGACCAAGCGTGCCATCGACCGCAATGGCGCGGATCAGCCACCTGTAGCTGTTTCCGGCGGAAAGCGTGACGTTGGGCGTAACGGAACAGGTGCCTGTGGCGGGGGTGCCTGTGCAATATGTTGCCGCCGCATAGGGCGAGGAATTTGTGAAGGGTACGGAATCGTTCGTGGCGTTGTAAATGGCAATGGTATATCCCGATGCATTGGGTTCGGGGCGCCACGAAAATGTGGGGGACGTTGTTACGCTGGAGCTATTTGGCGAAATTTGTGTAACCATGCCAACGGACCTATCGCTCTCCACCACCAGCAGCCGAATCGAATCGCGCGGTAGCACCATAGTGCCGTTGAGTGGACGATCATCTAGCTGTTCGATGGCGGTTAGATTGCTGCCGCTATATTGATAGACGCTAGCGTTGGCCGTAACGCCATTTACGTCGATCTGCACCAATCTCTCGTCGAGAGACTTGTTGATCAGCATGATCGTGAGCGCGCCGTCTGCGCGCGTGGCGGCATAAACGCTTACCTGCTCCTGATCGGTAGAGGTGGCGGCGACGCTCTGTTCGCCAAATTTGCTGCCTGATCCATCATAGTTTCGATAGACGCGAAAGGCGTAGCTTAGCGGACTATTTGGCTCTGGATCGACCCAGTACATGGCCATGTCTACCCCTTCGCGCCCAAAGATGCCCAGCACGTCGGCCTGCGCCAATGCGCCGTTAATGTGTTGGGTTGCACCCCAGTTATATTCGGTAATGGCAAGCTTTGTGTCGGGGTAGCTTTCGTTGATAATGCCCTTCATGCGCGGAATCAACTCTATACTTTCGTTGATCCAGCTTTCGTCCAAGTAGGTTGGATCCCACAGCAGTCGGGTCGAGCGCAGGCGAAGTTCCTGCGTTGCCAGCGACACATCTTCCGAGAGGCTGACGTCTGCCTGTTGCGGATAAAAGTGGATGTCGAGATAGTCGAGAATACGCTGATCGTTTGCCTGTTCGTAGGCTGCCATCTCTTCTAGATACCAGTTTATAAAAGGCTTATCCTCGTGCGCCATGCGGTCGGGCGGATTGAGCCAGAATTCTGAGCCACCATCGCGCACATCTTTGGCCGAGTACCAGTAGCCGGTCCACCCCCACAATACTGGACCAAGTATCTGCGCGTTTGGATTTGCTGCTTTGATGGTCGGCCCATATGTGTAGGCCAAATCGCGCACTTCGTCATAGCTCGCTCCCTGTGGATGCACATCGCGGTGCGTTGTATCCCACAGCATTGGCTCGTTGTCGAGCGCATAGTAGCGTACTTCGTCGTCGCCGTAGCGATTGTCGATATACTCGATCCACTCTTGTGCCCACGCTTCATCTACGGGGATGCTTGTGTCTTCGGGCGAGCTGCCGTAGAGTGGCTCACCGTTTACGTAGCCATCGCCGCAATTTGGGCGCCACGGCTCTTCGGTTGAATCTTGCGGGCCATATTTGTCTACGGGAAAGCCGCAATTATCGTTGCGCCCACTTGCCGCCCAGCCGATCGTGGTGACCGTCATCAGCGAGTCGCTATTGTTGCTAGCATTCTGCTGAATAAATTGGTTAAAGGTGGCGGTATCGGGCAGATTGTTTTCGTCTACGCCCTCATTTGGTCCGTCTGGCACGTTTAGAAAATACCAGTCGTCGGCTGTGTTGATAACGCTCTCTTTCCAGTTGTAGCGCGTAACAGCGTTGCCGCCCCAACGGTTGATCGGCAGATCGATCTCGGCGGCTAAGTCGGCATCGGCAAAGCTCATGCCGTAAATGTGTGGATCAATCGCACCCCCAAGGTCAGACGGGTCCACGCTCAGCACACCGTCTGGCTCTTCCTCTGGCGAGCGGGTCGGATCGGGCGTGTTGTCGATCAGCAGATGAACATCGTCGATCACAAATGGGGGCAGTGCGTTGCCTGTCCCATCTTGCCACCACACGCCCGAAATGTTTGGCTGATCAATGTCGAACGTGAAGGTTTGCATCGTTTCTGTCAGCGTAATGCGGTCGCCGTTGATAAATGTCCCTTCGCCGACGGTTACACCAATGTCTAAAACTTGTCCGCTGCCGCGCGCGCGAAAAGAGACCGTTACGGCGTTCTCGATTGGCGTTGCCGTATAGGCGCGCAATGCGCCCCAATTGTTGGTGATCGTTGCTACCCATTCACCATTTTCGACCACAGCGTCTGTATCCCATGACCAGTTTTGGAAGTTGCTATCCAGATCATCGACAAAAATATCGACGCGGGATTGCGTCTGCGCAGAGACCTGCGGCTGTAAAAGCAGCGTGGTCAAAAGCAGGATGCTAACACTAAAAAAAACTGATACGATCAAAGCTACTGGAACATCTTTTTTCATCGACATCGCTCCCTTTTGTACTCAAACGTATGCTTTTTAGCATTTCTATTGCCATCGTGTAACAGTTCATAGTGACTGTTACCTACTCTGTTAGAGAGATAAGGTATACGCTTATGTGACTGTAGAATTGTGACTATAGAATAGAGTAGATGATGCGAGGGCGTGACGGATCTATTTCTTGGAACGGCTGGAATAGAAATGCTTCGTTACGTTTGGTATATGTTATATATTTGGTGAGAAGATGATAGTGTAAATGATGTTGAGGTGATAACCAACTTAACAGATTAGTCGATTTCCGTAAGGTGGCGATGAATAAGGGTAGAAGATAAGGGTAAAGAGTGGTTCAATCTTCAAGATTGAACCACTCTAGGAACTACTTTTGCTGCACGCAACTGGTGACGCGACCGACTATATTTTGTGGATCCACAAAGCCAAATGATCGGCTGTCGCGGCTGTTGGGGTGCGCGGCGTTGTCGCTGACCAGATAGCAGCGACTCGCTTCGTCTAAAAACTGAACGCGCTTAATAATCCGTAGCTGTGCATCGTGCGGATGGTGTGCCACAACGATGTCATTGTCTTGGGGCGGGTTGGAGCGATACGCGCGTAGATCTACAAAGACTAGATCGCCCGCGTAGAGGGTCGGCTCCATAGATCGATTTTCGACAGTGAAACGCTTGCGTTTGCGCAGAAGCCAGAGAAGCAGTTCTTTCCAGTTTGCTGCCGGTATATTTGTGGGCATGATTGTGGGCATGGTTGGTAGAGGAGGGGAACAAAAAAGAGGGCTAGATTCCGCATCTACGAAATCTAGCCCTCTTTTATTGTTCGCACAAGTTAGCCTGTTGGCTAGCTTATTTCTTGGTGGCCCAGAAGATCTCGTCGATCTCTTTGATGGCGGCCATGAGCGCTTCGGCTTTCTCTAGGCTGACTTCAACCTTGACGGCTGAACAGAGTTTGGCCGCGTTCCAGAATTTAGTGTGCAGGTCTGGGTAGGCATCCAAGTGTGGTGGCTTGAAGTAGTCAGTCCATAGAATGAGCAGCTCTTCTTTGGCGATATGTGCCTGCTCTTCTTTGATGGTGACAAAGCGGCTTTGCGTGTTTTGTGCGGCTAGATCGCTGGCTGCTCCAGCATCGAGCAACTTCTTTGTCATAGAAAGAGCGGCTTCGGCAGCAATGCGAGCCGAGGCTGGATCGTAAACTCCACAGGGACCGTCACAATGTGCGCTGACCTTTTTGGCTGGCAAGGATAATGCAAGTTTGGCGATTACGTTGTGTAACATTTAGGTTTTCCTTTCGCGTTGTCTTTCTCGTTGTGTAGAGAAGATAGAATTGATTTACTACTGGTTTCGCAAATTTTTGCAGATTGTTGATCTGGTAAAATCGGCTAGATGTGTTTATAGACCAAGCGTCGACATAGAATAGAGAAGGAGCAAAATGCTATCGTGTGTTGCCGCTAGGTATAAGAAACAGTTCGTTCTTCAAGTATACAAAACTGTCTTTGATAGCGTCAAGAAGACGTTATCTAGCTTTCTGCTTGACCCGTGTAGCTTTTGGCATAAAAGTCGCGCTGAAGGCTGGTGTTGTAGGCACTTTGGCGTGGTGCTAGCGCGGGGACTGCGCTCATGCGTACAAACATAAGGCGACGGTTGTGGATTTGGACATCCCAACTCATTTCGTCGAGTACTTCGATGGTAGGTCGGTCGAGATGGCAGTTGCAGACGGCTTTGCTCCACAGCGGGGTTAGCACGCGGAAGATATTGTAGGCCACATAATTTGTGGGTTTAACGTGCTCGACCATGTGCATCACGCCGCCCGGACGCAAAACGCGACGCATCTCTTCCAGCGCGCGATGTTGATCTGTAACAGAGCAGAGCACGAGCGAGCTAACGATGTGATCAAAGCTGTTGTCGGCGTAGGGCATGTCTTCGGCGGTGGCGGTGTCGATGGTGACAGGGATGTCGATGGTGCGGGCGCGCGCTTTTTCGGCACTTTTTGCATCGGGTTCGATGCCAGTGATGCTAGTGACGCTGGTGCGATAGTGGGGCAGGTTAGGACCGCTGCCAACGCCAATTTCTAGCACATCTCCGCTGAGATCGCGTACGAGCTTTGAACGCCAGTTGAAAAGGTTGATCATGGGTGAGTGTCTCGGTAATTATTATATGTTATCGAAAATAAGATAGAAGTAGCTTCTTTCCGATAGTGTCTACTCGTTTGAGGGCAGCGATCCTTAGTTTACTCTGCGCTTAGTTTATTCTGCGCTTAGTTTATTCGCGCTTAGGAACCGTTCATAGATAAGGTTGGAAGATTGGTTCAATCTCGCAGATTGAACCAATCTGGGTAGTCAAAAGTTAATTTCTGAACAGGCGCTTAATTTATTCTGCCATAACGGTTAATAGCGTGATCTGCGGTTTTGCGCCAAAGCGTAAGGGGATGCCCTCGCCGACGCCGCGCGAGATGTACACTTGCGTGTTGTCCCGTTTTAGATAGCCCGCTGCCTCGTGTCTGTCCAAGTGGAACGATTGGGTGTGAGCCGCACCGAGCCACGGCAATACGATTTGACCGCCATGGGTATGGCCCGATAGGATCAGGTCGAACTGGCGCGATGCGGGATCGTCGAGCACGTCGGGATTGTGGCTGAGCAAAATTTTGGTGGCGTCAGCGGGAATATCGGTCAATGCGTTTTGAATGTCGGGCTGGCCTTCGAACATGTCGTCGATGCCTGCTAGATAGATATCGACACCATCGGGGTGATCGGGCTGATCGCAGAGATGGATGGATCGGTTGGTGAGCATCTGCATTTTACACTGCGCCAAACCGGTGCTGAGCCTTTCGGTGTTATTATAACATTCATGCTCCATTTCGAAAGGAACGTTCATGATGTATTGCATAAAAAGCATGGCTTCCTTCGCGAACTCGCCCACGGTTTGGGATCGATTTTGCGCATAGCGATTGCTGATCTCTTTTGCGGATAGGCTCTCTTGCTCAATGCGCTGTGCGCCGCGGGATGGTAAACCATGCGCTCGACTAGATGGTTGCGTGCCGATACCTGCTGCGCTTTTTTCTACCTGACCATTTTTATTTTGCCCGTTTTGATAGCGCGCCCAGTTGCGGGTGAGTACATCGCTGTGGCTGTAGCAAACGTAGTCGTGATTGCCCAAAACGCCATATGCGCCAAGCCGAGGGGCGGGCAGCATGTTGAGGAGGGCGAGGATGTTTTCGTAGCCTTGCTCGTTGTGCCAAAAATCGCCGGTGTGGATCAGTAGATCATATTCGAGCGAGGCGGCTATTTTGCGGATCTGATTGATCTTGGCTCGCTCGCGCCATTCTAACCCTTGGAAGTGCGTGTCGGAAAGATGCAGAATGCGCAGCCCTTGACGGGGCAAGCTGCCTTGCGCTTTGGGGATGCGGATGGTGCGCCGTTCGAGCGTAATATTGAGCGGCTCGCGGAAGATGGCGTAGCCCGCAGCGACTGTGCTTAGCCCAGCAACAACGCCTAGTCCACCTATCATACTATTTGTAATGCGCTTGTTCTTTTTTGTCATAATATTCGTATTGGTAGCCAGCAGTGGATCCTACTGCATTATCGGTAAAGATCCAAAATGGTTTCTAGTTAATATTCAGATAAATTTGTACTCGGATATATTTGTACTCAGCTAAGTTGACAATGAATTGCTTACGATAGAAAATAAGTGCGATTGATATATCTATTTTATGAAAAATGGTGATCGATTTGTCTTCCAGATATCTAATAACCTCAGTTCGACCACGATATCTGCTCAGCTTTTTGCCCCTGTTTTCGAGTCTTGGGTAATAGTCTGTTAAAGTTACTAAATTATATAGGAAAAGAATTACTATGACATCTTCAGGATCATCGACTTCATCTGCGCAAAATGATGTAAATACAAATGCTTCGCTCGAAGAGCGGGCGGTTAATACGATTCGACTGCTTTCTGCGGATGGCGTGCAGGCCGCAAATTCGGGCCACCCTGGGTTGCCGATGGGCATGGCACAGGCTGCATTTTCTTTGTGGACTCGTTTTTTGCGTCACAGCCCTAGTAGCCCAAATTGGTTTAATCGCGACCGCTTTATTCTTAGCGCGGGTCATGGATCGATGTTGATTTATTCGCTTTTGCATTTGACGGGCTACGATCTGTCGCTGGATGAGCTAAAGAATTTTCGGCAGTGGGGCAGCAAAACACCTGGACATCCAGAGCATGGACACACCGCCGGCGTGGATACGACGACGGGGCCGCTGGGCCAAGGATTTGCAAATGGCGTGGGCATGGCGATTGCCGAGCGCTGGCTGGCCGAGCGCTTTAACAAACCCGATTATAACGTGGTCGATCATTACACCTACGTAATTTGTAGCGATGGCGATCTGATGGAGGGGATTACAAGCGAGGCCGCAAGCTTGGCCGGTCATCTGAAGTTGAGCAAGCTTGTCTACTTATATGATGATAATAATATTACAATTGAGGGCAATACAGATTTAGCCTATACGGAAGATTGGGCCATGCGTTTCGAGGCCTATGGCTGGCACGTGCAGCAGGTCGATGGCATGGATGGCGCGGCGGTATCGTCTGCGATTCGGGCGGCAAAGGGCGACAATCGGCCCAGTATTATCGGCTGTAAAACGGTGATCGGCTTTGGATCACCGGCAATGGCCGGCACCGCAAAAGTTCATGGCGCGCCGCTTGGTCCTGATGAACTGGCCGCCACGCGCAAAAACCTTGGCTTCCCCGACGAGCCGTTCCACGTGCCCGATGATGTGGCGGCGTTGATGAGCCGAACGGTAGAACTTGGCCGCGCGCACGAGGTTGCGGATAGCGATCTGCTAGTGGCGTACAGCGAGGCACATCCCGACGAGGCGGCTGAACTAAAGCTCTTTATCTCGGGCGATCTGCCTGCGGATTGGCAGAAGAGTCTGCCGACGTTCGAAGCGGGCAAGGCCATGGCAACGCGTAACTCTAGCGGTGCGGTGATCAACGCGCTGGCAGATGTGATTCTAAATTTGGTTGGTGGCAGCGCCGATCTCGCTGGCAGCAATAAGACAAACATGGATAGCTACGATTCGATTTTGCCCGACAGCTTTACGGGCCGCAACATGCATTTTGGCATACGCGAACACGCAATGGGTGGAATTCTCAACGGCATGGCGCTGCACGGCGGTATGGTTCCCTACGGCGGCACATTCCTTATTTTTAGCGACTATATGCGTGCCAGTATGCGCTTGGCCGCGCTGATGAAACAACGCATAATCTACGTCTTAACGCACGATGGTATCGGCGTGGGCGAAGATGGTCCAACACATCAGCCAATCGAGCAGGTGGCGGCGTTGCGCGTCATTCCAAACCTGCACCTCATGCGCCCTGCAGACGCCAACGAAGTGTCCGAATCGTGGCGTTATGCTTTAGAAAGAAAAGAGGGGCCAACCGCGCTGGCATTAACCCGTCAAAATCTCCCTACCTATGATCGGGCAGCGAAGGATCATGGGGATGTGAGCGGCGTGCAGAAAGGTGGCTATGTTTTATTCGATGCCAGCGGCGGGTCGGCTGATGTGCTCTTAATCGCCAGCGGTAGCGAAGTCGAGATTGCCTACGATGCAGCTATGCTCTTAGCCAAAGAAAATATCCACGCTCGCGTCGTTAGCCTGCCTTGTTGGTCGCTCTT